>JAAXYW010000849.1:0-28538 GCA_036851895.1 Orthonychiurus folsomi | reverse complement strand
GGCGGGTGGATCCTACATAGTTAGTTCCACTCACACTTCCATCCCATTGCTACAGCTACCAACTCCCGAAGGTGTTGCTGGAACCCGTGTTTGGTGTTGTTTTGTTTTGCCACGTAAGGTAAACGGACTAGGAGTAAAAAACCTAATGTGAGTTATGTGTATGCCTTATGCATGTACATGTACATTATACATGGGCAGGGGCATTGTTCCAACGCTTAGCCACGATTCAGCAGACACATAATTAGATGTGTACAGGGATAGGTAGGTATGTATACGTTTGCGTATTTGGACCTTGTGCCGTCGGATCGAGGGATTCGTTATGATGATCCGAAATTGACAGTGTTCTGATTTCAGATTCCCACCGGGTGGGAAAACCAGGGAAGGACCCCCACCGTCGTCCGAAGATGTAGTCTAAAGTACTAATGTGACACTGATTAATGGACCCTACATATGTAACCCTCCTTAAATGTGGTCCTGATCAAGGAGCATTGGAGCTTCTTTTATTTTACTTCACTTTTCCATAAGATTGCATATGCATATAACACAACAACTCCTACGCAACAACACACAGGAAAGTGGGAGTCCAAATCATCCACGATTAGCTCGGCACGGAAAAAAGGCGTGATGTACGTACGTACGTACGTTTAATGCTAAGGAGATTGATGGGCTGCTCATTAGCACTCAAAAACTCGAAGATGAGATGGATGGATGAATGGGTTAGGATCTTGGGGACGGAACACGTGCGGGACGTAGACAATGAGTGAATGAAGTCAATGAATCAGATGGAGGGACTATCTGCGAAAAAAAAGAGGTGGACGGACGTAGGCGAGGCTTGACACCTAAATAGTTTGCCCCCTGCCAGGCAATTTGCATTTTTAATTACCAATCAACAAATTGGTATTAACACCCTCTTCATTCACGACGCGACGTGGATGTATGTACATCGAGTGGATTGCTTTGCTTTGCGTGGGGATTGGAATTCCATTTGAAAGAAGGAACCCTTATCCCTCCCATAACAACCATGGACGAACCTCAACAATGGCAATGGCCCGTTCCTAAATGCAGTATTGTGATACGATGGATGTATTTTTCCTCACTTGTGGGTATGGATTCCGACATGGACATTACAACGTGTAATTGCTTGCTTTTTGCAGTCAAATACATGCATGGCATGGGAGGGGGAAAGGAAATTCGGATATAATGCACAAATCGGAGGAAAGGGGTTTGGTTTAACGCTGGATTGATGAGAATTTTTTAAACATGAAAAAATTTTCAAAGAGCCCATGAACCAACCAACTCTTATCTTGGTTTGACCTTTGGAATCATTTGAGAGTTGTTAACTTTGTTTGGTCGGCGTATGGTGTTTAGACTGGGATGCAAAATTGCGATTTCCCAGTTGGGCTTTTTCTGTACGGGTTTCGTAAGCTACAAGATCCGATTTTTTTAATAACGCAAAAGTTAAGACAATTTTGGAGCGAGTTACGTGGAATTTGTAATCTGTATTACGTGTAATTTTTCAGGTGAAATAGAAATCTTGACAAAGTTTCATCCAGTTAGCTGCAATAGCACAAAATCGTGGTTGATATTTTTTAAATTCAATAAAATTTTCCTTCGTAAAGCCGTAATTTCAGAAAATTTGAACATATTTGGAGCTCAACTTTATGAAATTTTTCCCCGAAAATTGTAGAAAACTATGAAAACTCACGCATAATCCATTGCACCTCAGAATTTTAAGTTTGTCCAGTTTGTTTTTAATCCAACTTTTTTAATATTCCAAAAAAATACAGGATTAAGAAATTTAATCACGCTAGATATAAATTAGCAATTAGAAAAGCATGGATGATAGCCTGTGGCCTTTCATGACTATTAGTGGTTGGCTCGTGTGTTGAAACCCCATAAACTTGAAGTTCCTCCGCAATCTGGTTGTCAGTCGAATGGCTTTCCAAGCTGAGCCTGTGCCCTGCCGTATTTTTTTCATGTAACCCTATAGCCCCGACTCCTCAACTTTGCAACACAATCCGCACTTAACTTATTCATACGAAATTATACATTGTAAGATTGTACAACTCCATCGACTGGCTGTACATTGCCTTGTCCCTTGTCTATGCCATACCATGCTCCAACACAGTAATCATTTAATTCCACATTATGATTCCCTTGTTCTCTGTGTACGTGTGTATTTTGTCATGGGGTATTGACCAACGCGAACGAGGTTACAAGCAGGAAATCCAACTGTGGAATGATTTAATTATATTTTATTATTGGAACATTTTCTTTGCTAATTCTCCCGCGGAGTTTCCTCCTTTTTTATGGTTTTTAAGAGTCCTCGCTCCTCTGCTCCCAATTTCCTTCAGGTTTTAAACAGCAATCACGATAATTGCTGGCTGCCTTGCACCCATCCCCGACAAGGTTTATAAAATTGAGGGCATTACATCCTATATCGTTTTTACGGTGTGTAATATAAAATGTAATGCATTTTACCTTGCCTAAAACGTCCGTCTTGTGCCTTGGGCTCTATCTCCAACATGCTTATTTCTGGTGCGAACGAGGTTACAAGCAGGAAATCCAACTGTGGAATGATTTAATTATATTTTATTATTGGAACATTTTCTTTGCTAATTCTCCCGCGGAGTTTCCTCCATTTTTATGGTTTTTAAGAGTCCTCGCTCCTTTGCTACCAATTTCTTTCAGGTTTTAAACAGCAATCACGATAATTGCTGGCTGCCCTGCACCCATCCCCGACAAGGTTTATAAAATTGAGGGCATTACATCCTATATCGTTTTTACGGTGTGTAATATAAAATGTAATGCATTTTACCTTGCCTAAAACGTCTGTCTTGTGCTCTTGGGCTCTATCTCCAACATGCTTATTTCTGGGAAATTGATGTCTGCGTCAAGAAAACGGAAGTTTTTTTTTGTATTGAAATCCAAATGAAAATGAAAGTGACACATTACCGTGCCAAGTTCTAAAGCTCTGCGAATTTTTTATATTTTCTTGACAAATATATACAAAGTAAAAGGTGGTCAGGATACGGGGGCACTTTTCTTAAACGTGTGCGTATTAAATTAAAATGAATTTCGTTTAATTTAGAAAAAAGGGAAGTTTTCCGTGGCGTTGAAAGGGTTTGGTTCAGTGCAGGGGAAAGGCCCACCAGATGTTACTCATTGGGAAGGGAAAAGGATGTGTGTGTACAAAAAAGCACCTGCCTTAACGATTAATTTAATGATAGGCTTTTAGCTACATTTCATTTACGTTCCGATGAGGGAGGAGGATGAAGGACTGACACTACACTACTTCGTCCGACCGAAGTGCATTTTGCTTTTTTAAAATAACTCAAAACCTGTGTCTTTGTCTGTTGTAGGTAAATCGGCCCTTAACCATGAAAAAGGAAGGGATTCAAACACGGAACAGGAAGCTGAGCTCCAAATCCAAAAAGAAGAAAGGCTGCCTCTCCATTGATGTAATGAAGCCCCTTGACAAAACTGCCTTCTCCACATTCAATCCCGCCGCTTCTTCCATGTCCCCGTACATGTGAGTTTTTTGATTTTCTCCTTCGGCATCGTCGGAAATTCCGCACCTTCATTTCCAATTTATTAATTAATCCGCGGGTTTCTCTCTCTTCCTTCTCTGCAGGTATCACAACGGCGGAATGCATCACCATCACAGCGGCGCAATGGGAGGCGGATTCGTTCCTTCGGGCCCACCTATGGGAATGTCAGGGGTCGGGATGGGGATGGGGGGTTTGGGGCTCTCCGGCCCTGGTTCCCTCGGTCTTGGATCCTCGGGCCCATTGGGACTTTCTGGTCACAACATGAGTGTGAGTAACTAAATCCATTACTCTTTTCACATAACTGAGCCTTGAGTGCCAAAATATTTTGGCAGAAATTGCATGAATCAGTTATGACGTTTTCGTGTGGCGCAGTGGCGTATCATTGAGAAGTTTATTTTATTATTAGAGAAAGATTTTCTTTTTGCTTACAATTTTATGAGGTGTGGGTTTCACGGATTTGTTAAGGATAGTCATATTTTTTGTGCATGTCATATTTAGAATCTGGACGCCAGGACAGGTTTTCCATTTTTAATAAGAAAAGCGCAAGTCGATCCGTAGTTCGTCAGTACATCCATACTTTGGTTGTATACAGAAGGTGGCTTTTGTAAGGCAAAGTATAGATTTTGCAATTAATTTCGGAAAGTTTTTTCAGATAAAAAAAGAAACTTGTATTTTCTTTTGGACGGGAAAGTAAATTTTTGCGATCTGATCATTTCAATTGAGTAGAATATTTTCGGCTCGGTATATTGACCTTTTTTTCAAACGAGTCATGACTCCCGTTAGTTGTCTTAAAAAAGTATCTTATTTTCATTAGAAATGTTTTTCCGTTTAATAGGGGGGTTGGGGGAGGACGGAGTACACTTGAAGAACTCAGCTTGAACATGAAACGGGTACGGAATTCTGAAGATGTTACTGAAGCCAAAATGATCTCGAAAAGGACGAACGGATCCCCCTGAACGGACTCAGACTGCTAAGCTCTCTCCCACCACTCATTCCCATTAACCCTTACGCAACGCACCCGCACCGGATTGACACGAAGTCGTCGTCGTCGGAAGTTAACCCAAGTTCACCACTTGACACAGTTACCATGAAAGGAGGGGGACACTTCGTCTTTTTTTTATAAATTTAATTTATTATCCTGTACGTTACATACGTATGTACGTACGTTCGTAAGACAATGTCGTTCTGGTTGGGCGGGCGGAATTTTGAGGCGGACCAGGCACCGCACCAGCAGCTTCTCCCCGAAAAGCCAAAAAATGAAGGAATCAGGACTGGACGGAGGACAATGGAATGTCTTCAAGTCATGTTGTCCACCTCCTTCAAAAAAACTCAACCACTTTCCCTCGTCGTCGTCCCCCCTGGAAGGAAAACCCCAACCTGCGTCTTTCTATTGTTTTTTTCTCGTCGTGGAATTTCAAAATGTTACCTAATAAAATAAATGGAAGTGGGAATGAATGGGATGAGGGGGGATCTACCACGCCACCAGGAACCACGCCTATTTTAGATGATTCCGATTCTAGAAATACATATATATGAAGTGTAAACCTTAAAATGTGTACGTAGTATTTGTTATTTGTTTACCCAATCGTGTACGTCATTTGTAGTCAGTCAATGTACGACGAAGGCCTGCTCGTTTTTATTTTAAACCCGTGAAGCTAATGTATTTATTTCGGTTTTTTAAACAAAGAGAATGGGGGAAAGGAGTGCGTACGTATTTGAGTCAGAGTTATACATACTGTAAGGTTAAAGGTCATCACGTCAAGACATGACACTACACGGGGTTTTTAGCTTAGCTTAATCATGTATGTGTGTGTACGTATAGGATGTGACTAATTAAGGATTTTATTTGAACCCAGGCGTNTCAGAGTTATACATACTGTAAGGTTAAAGGTCATCACGTCAAGACATGACACTACACGGGGTTTTTAGCTTAGCTTAATCATGTATGTGTGTGTACGTATAGGATGTGACTAATTAAGGATTTTATTTGAACCCAGGCGTGACGCGTGTGTTTGTAGTGTAAGTTAAATTACCATGTACTTTGGGATGAGTTCTAAATGTGCAAAATTTTTAATAATTACAACGTAACGACAAATACAAACAACTACATACATATATACCATTACAACCATGTGCTCCTATGCTAAAAACAACAACTCCTTTCCAATAATAAGAAATACATTGATTTTGAAAACGAAGGGCTTTCCTGTGCTCACTTTTTCCATTGTAGTTGTGGGAGTACAAAAACTAGTTTATTTTTTATTACATATCCCAGCAGTCCACCACCGCCGCCGTGTTTATGAGTTGGGAATAAATATTCTCTCCTGTATTTTTCACATCACATCCCACCGTGGCATTTCCTGTGAGAAGCCGAGCAGTCAGCGTAGCTTCTTTTCTTGGCAATTCTTTCGTTTTGTACGTCGTTTCCATTTCCGCCTCCATCCGAGCGGCATATCAGGGGCTGGCGCGAAATACAAAATCCACACTCCCGCTTCAGTTATCCCTCATCTCAGAAAATGAAATGGGATGGTTGCACTGAGCTTAAGGCTTTGAATGTAATGTAGGAAAAATCGAAAGCCATGCCATTGCATTGGATATTAAGGTTAATGGCAGCCGCTTGCTGCCTCGTGCTTGCTTGCATGGTCCATGGTCCGCATCGAATTCCCTCTCACAAAATTGCACCAATTTAACTCCCAACACCCCCAAACGGAAGGATTTACTGCAAATTCATTTGACCGTGTCAAATGTTTCTTATCTTGGGCAAACAGTACGGGAGGGTCCTAACATAGTTGGAAAAAGGGGGAGCGTACGTAACGTACCCTTCCTGCGAAGGCGTCGGGATGGCCAACCGGGCTTTTGGAGTGATTGATCGCCCATTGCACCCAGGGAATCCCTCGCGATTGAAAGTGGTCAGTCCAGCAGCAGAATGGATGAGATGGAATATATACGTACGTGTACGTAAGTAAAGTAAGTATCTTAAGGGTCAAGATACGTACACCTACCAATACGAACCCTTGTTGTTCTGGGGGAGAGCCTTGAAGCTTACCGTGTGATTATTACCCAAAAATCGGGAATCAAACGGATGAGTTCACATGTCACGTTGAGAGTCGTCCTCCGCCGGTCACTTCTTGGGCGGGGTTAAATCCCACACCAAATTGGATTTCTTTTCGCTCCAGTCCATCGTCCCTTCCCGCGGCAAATTCCAAAGAAAAAGTAACACAAACAGTGGGCTTTGTTTGCTTTGTGTACTGGGGTAGGGATAAAGGGCTCCTACTGTCTACTGAATTGCAAGTTGCTTCGTGTATATAAACAAGACACTTGGAAATAAAGCCATTAACCTGCTGCGCCCTGTGTGCACTACTACTACGTACAACGTCGAGTCAGACCGGGCTTTGTTTCGAGTAATGTGATGTATGTACATGTTTAAATTTCTATTAATGCATAATAATATAACGTGTGATGTGTGGAAGAAATCACATATATAATTTTTTGTATTGAATACAAGCCTGTCCGTCTGTTTTTCATTGAAAGGGAACATTTTTATTCGACAATTCGACGGACACCGCGAGATAAGGTACCGGGCCGTCAAATCCCTCGTCGAAGCGCAGTAGTAGTAGTCATCGTAATGATCTTGGAAATAAAGCCATTAACCTGCTGCGCCCTGTGTGCACTACTACTACGTACAACGTCGAGTCAGACCGGGCTTTGTTTCGAGTAATGTTATGTATGTACATGTTTAAATTTCTATTAATGCATAATAATATAACGTGTGATGTGTGGAAAAAAGCACATATATAATTTTTTCTTATTGAATACAAGCCTGTCCGTCTGTTTTTCATTGAAAGGGAACATTTTTATTCGACAATTCGACGGACACCGCGAGATAAGGTACCGGGCTGTCAAATCCCTCGTCGAAGCGCAGTAGTAGTAGTCATCGTAATGAACAAATGTTGATTTTGTAAAGGAATTGGATTGGAATGTAGTTCCTTAGGACGGACGGGACGTAGTGTCTAGTTGTTTGAGTGATGTCTTGTTTGCCATTAATAGTGGGGTCTACCCCTTCCCTCCATTGTCCATTTGCCTTTATTTCTTCAAGTGGTTCAAACGCTTTTGCTTTTTAAAGAGGAATACAACTTAACACAGCATAATGTAAGAAAATGGGGCGGGGGGACCGGCCGTAGGTAGGAAAGCATAAGATTGACGGACTTGAGGTGAAGGAATCCCCTCCCCGTGATGGATCCTGAATGGATTCATTTGTTCCAAAGCATTTAGTGCCTTGGATTCGTCAAGACAAAGATGTGTTGACGCTAGAAACAGTAGTACAAAGTGCAATGGAATGGGACTCGCCTCCACATTAGCGTGATTACTTGATTGCGTTGTCTTTCAAAAAGGTGTTTTCGGACGGGGAGCCTGGGATCAAACACAATTCTATCACTTCCACATCTTCTGGGCGTTTCACTTTTCCTTTTCCTTTTTACCTCTTCCCAATTCACTTTACTACCAGCCAAGAGGAAAGAAATCCGCTCCGTGATTTTCCCTTCCCATCCATCCCTCCAAATCTTAACACCTTCACAAAGGAGTTGCATTCAGGAAGGAAGCTTGAATATTTCAAATCAATTCCTAATCGGTTCCATCTCCACGCCACGCCAAACCATACCATGCCATCCCATCCAATGGAATTTTTAGAAAATACTTTTCCCTCCGTTGCGTTGTACGTACGTACCTACGTACCCGTCCGAGGTGTCAAATTAATCCAAAGTAAAGCAAACCCTGGTATTTGATGATGGGAGAAAGGCGTATTCATTGTACTGCATTATTTTGAGGAATGCCACACCAAACGGCGTGTTTATCCACTTCCCAAAAGTCAAAAATCATCCTGGATTCCAAAGCGGAAAAAATGACGCCGGCACGAGCTCCGTCCGTCCATCCGTCCATCTCCTTCTCCAAACCACATTGTAATTAACCAGGGAAATTAGTAGGAACAAAAAGGAGTCGTTTTTTTCATACTACATTTACAATCTACTGATTGACGTACCCTTCAATTCTACACAAGTGGATTTTTCGGGCCAAGCCAAGGCATGCCTTGCGTTCCGTTCGTATTGGCATCCCGCTAATCCTCTTTCCGTCCATGGCTGTGGATTCCTATTTAGTTTTCCACCCGTCCGTCCACTAAAACTAATGGACTTACGGAAAGGAACAATGACTGGGCGTGCGTGCGTACGTACGCCTGCGCCGTCCTTTTCAGCACCGTCATGATCAGTCTGATTTATCAATCTGTTTTTACTCATCTGCAAAACAATCCCGAGTAGTTTTTTCACGGCTGTTACGGCGCGCATGCGTTGCTGTTCATGCCTTGAAGCCTTGGCACGCGTTCCCCGCATTGTTATAAACTCCCGTAGCTAAATGACGCAAAAATTGATTTCTGTTCTCGAGATTTGTGTACGCGTATGTATAGCAATTATGACATGCGACGAAACTCTTAATTTGTACGCCGGTCCGTCCTGAATGAATATGGACCCAGTCAAAAATTTAAAAACATTCGTTATTCCGCGTGAGGAGTTGACGTGATTCGAATATTGCGTGCCCTCCACTATTTGGTAATTTCAAATTCACTTTGACGATGATCTCTATAATCCACGGACGGTTGGAGCTGGAATGGCGGATATTTCAAGTGAGATTGTTGGGATCATAAATCAGTTTTAGCATAAACCGCGGCCCGCACGCGAAAAAACCATCCCCGGATCCAAAATGAACAAAAATGTGAGTTGGGGGCCACTTCCGTTTTGAAGCAGCAGCACAGGCTGGAAATGGAAAATATATCGTATCGTACAAGTAACAAGTATTTTACTTGTTAAGATCCAAATTCGTGTGTGGCTTCCCCAATCCAATTTTAATGCAATGGATTGCATGTAAAAAACAAATACACAAATAAATAATAACAGAGGGAAAATGCAAAGGAGGATTGAGATCACTCACGACGCATGCGCGGACGTATGCTCCTTCAGGGCCCAGGATCTTGAACTGGGAATAAATTCCTGATCAATTGTATATAATTCCCTCATTACCTTTTTAAGTTCACGGAGCATTATGTTATTTGCATTATGGTTCGTAATTGGAGGGATCGCTTTGCGGAAAACCATGGGTTTGCATCCCACGGGGTGTGGCCATAAAATAGTCGACGTACATTTATTTCCCCGTCCCATTTATTCATCCTCCGAGGAATTACATTACGAACGCAAACCACACACATACACGGTATGGCCAGGCCATCCTCACCCTTTAACTTTTTGTAACAACTTTTTGGATTAAGTGGACGTCCAAGTCCAGTCCAGTCCAGCAAATCTTGCCACAAATACACGTACCCATATAATATAAATTGAAGAGGGGATCTAAAAGCTGAACCAATTAACAGGGAGTGAGGTTGCGGCTGTGGACGGACGGCTATAAAAATTCCTGGTTCAGCCGCACAATTATTTTTACGATGTTTCCATTCCCTCACATCACATCTTGGAAGATTCAGAGGAAATTCGTCCAACAGATCGTTTCATTAACGAGGTGATGTACAGGGACCATGTATTTTCTCCCTTGTTATTCACGATCAACTCAAAAGTGGACGACGACGCGAGCGCGTTCGTAAGGGCCCCTTGTTACCCAGTCCTACCCCATTACGAGATCCTTTTGTTTTTATTCCTGCCTTTGGGTCGCGTTCGTCCGTCCATCGCGTCGAAAACTTGGGTACTCGTCTTCGTACGTACATTAGTTAGCCACGAGGAATTTTTATTTGGGTAATATTAAAATAAAAACAAAAGGCGACGAGGATCCATGCATGCTCTGCCGTGCCGTGGTTGTATGGAAATCTCACAAAAGTGGTTTACACGGACAAAACCGACCACCCCAGTGCACAACGACAACATTTAACCAAACCCAGGCAGTATAAAAAAATGTCCACCCTAATAAATATGAATTTTGAGAAAGAAAACCTGTCCTCCGACTTGGAATGCAGCAAGTCAGCCAACAAACCCAGTCCGGACACAGAGCGACGCGGACGGTTGACAAATCTAATGCGCAGACGCAGGCCAAGCCACGGCGTCCAAATACCAATCCAATGCATGGCAATGCCAATTCCACGTATGGACGCGACGGTACGTAATGTGATTGAATTGCATCAAGAAATGATAAATTGAATTGGGGGAAGCCGAAAGTTAAATGATGGAGTGGACTCGTTAATTCCAGGCCGGACAAAGAATGGGGAAGGTGGTTATTGTGGTGGCTCGGGAATGACGACAACTTGAGGAAAGCAGAAGAAAAAGAAATATAATCCCCACAACACTGGCACTGTGTCAGGTGGGATTCCACGCACTCGCTACGCGTACGTACGTACGTAAAAGGTCACCATAATCAATCACTTTGGATTTCGAGTCGATTTTGACCCGTCCACGGAGAAGAGACAAGATTTTGGGATGGGACAAAAGTCAAAAGGGGAAAACAACGACGGGGACGGATAATTATAAGACCCTCCCTATACTAATACATGGAGGATAGTAGTCCTCCTTTAGTACAACACTGGGATGCATGGCATTAAGCTTGTCTCCCTGGACCTTTATGTTTGGGTTTTAATCAGGACTTCAAGATCCCTTATCTTCCTCCCTGGACTCGGCTGACCTTGTTTATTCATTCAGTGAAAGGATTAACGTGTGGTTGTGGTCAGAGGGGACTAAGGGTCGCCCCAAACACGAATCCATGGAATGACGACGCTGAGGCTGGACAAGTCAACCCCAGTTGACAAGTTCCCATGTAAAACAAAACAGGGACGACTCCAACCAGAATTATAATTTGGATGGATTTTGATAGTCCGAGTCCAGAGGACAATTACTCTTGACTTGGACACAACACACGAAGGCAAGGGCAAAGTTGGGATGGGAAAATGCCTGCCTGGTCTCGTGGAATTAATCAAATCCAACCCAATGGCAATGGCAGCCAATGGGATTAGGAAATGAGAAAATGAACAATTTCTATATCCCGCGGGAAACAGAAATCAAATTGCAACAATTGAATTAAATACAGTAGCCAGAAGCCAAAGCAATGGGTGATTAATTATTACACAAACGAGGTGCAGTGTGCTACGTGGTTTTTAAAGATTTAAAGAAATCTCAGCCTTTTCTTACGAATATTTGACCTGAATTAATGTAAAGTGATGAGGATCTTGAAATCTCATAAATTAAACTGAAATTTGAGAAGTGCTGGAAGGGGATCACGGAGCGGGATCATTTAATCGGGAATCAGAACGATGGGGACGGGAAAAGGATCGTGATCTCCCTCGTTAAGGAGTGTTAATCCATGCTTCTCTCTATCAGATCGGCACCTTGTTTGGTCAGACCCAAGAAATAAATCAACAGACCAACAACCTCCAACCCTTTCCTTCAATACATTTCATATTTCCCAACTTTTTATTTCCCCTTGACTTCAAGCGCCCGTGGAATCATTTTCACTTTTTTTTTAAAAAGGTGTAAAGAAAATGAATTGTGGAGCTCCACTCCCGCCCCCTTACTCCGTAGCATTCGGGATTTCAAGCGAATTTATTTCATTTTTTATGCACGATTGGGCCCAGCCCTCTTTTTCCAAGTTACGGGGAACGCCAAAGAGATCCTCGAACTTCCTTGATATAAATCAATCCCGTAATTTCTCCTCTCCCCCCTTTCATAATGTACTTCGGGTGATTGTGATTTTGCATTTCCACCCCACTTCCTCCTCCCTTTACACCTCCCAAATCCAATAAATTAAAAATTATGTACAGTTTTTTAATTATCTTTTGCAAGGGATCAAATCTAACGTCATGCCACGAAGGAACAGCTAAGCGTATTCCGTTCAATCCCACTTTTTGAGAAATAACCCTCATTACTGTCATGATTTTTGAGCGTATTCCAAATTACATTACAGGAAAAGGTTGCGGCGTGGGTTTAATCTGTGTGTATCGTGCACTGGACTTGTACGACGACACAACAACATCCATCCCAATCATCTGGATCTTGTTACCTCTACCCACGCTCATTAACATTTCTCCGTGTCACACTCTCCACTCCAAGGAATAAGTTCACATCAGAAACATTTTTGAATTCCGACCTTAAAATTTTTGTTTCGGGTATTTCAACATGTACGGTTTTAAAGTTTCTGTACAATTGTGTTTGCATGCGTTATACGTAACCTAAAAATGTCATGTGCTCTGCAGTCGATTTTTAAAACGTTAGATAAAATAATTTATTCATTTCAATTGCGCATGGCGTATGTATGCAGGAATGGTGTTGAAGTTAAGCTTTGTTGTGCAATAATGCATGTATGAATTTAAAATCAGAAACACGACAAGTAACGATATACGTTTCAAATGGATTTAGATATACCTCAAATGCTAATGCATTGGTATTGAATAAATCTAATCAAAATCCGGTTGATTCCTGCGTCTACGCGGCTCTGTAATTTGAATTATTCATTAAATTTAATATGTATTTCAATTCTTGTTCAGTTCAATCAATTTTTGTTGATAATAATCAATTCTATTGTTCCTTTTGATTTAATTTTCTCTTGAAAACCCTTTATTTAGATAAATCCAAGCAGGATTTCGCAAGTAAGTAGCATTTCTTCGCCTGATGGATTAAGTTAAGTTATAAGACAGGCTTAACACAATACAAAACACAAACAGAATGGATTTGTACACAACACAAACCACCGCGGCGCGGATTTGAGCCTCTGAAGTTTGTTTGACTGAAGGGCAGGGCGAGTAAGTAGTTAGCATTTTCTTTTTTTTCATGCTAGCCGTCGTCCCGTCCCTTATCTCTTAGCTCGGACCATGAATGAATATGGAGATAATTCGTCAACGGGTTAGACTGATGACAGGGCTCCGGTGGGTTGACGGATTACTTGTTTTATTCTTTTGATTCCCAAGCCCAAAGGATTTCCATTTCGGAGAATTCCAACAGATTCCTCCGTCGTGCGCAATACAATCCCCGTCCGTTGAATAATTCTAATGCAAATTCTAAATTCTTCGATCACTTTTCAAAACGAAAACGATTTGCAAAACCTTTCCTGGTACGCTCACGCTTAGAACGGCAAGGCAATGTATTGCGCAGGCGCATTGGATCATGCATATGTATTTTTGATTGAATTGAAATGATTGATGTGTTGGGCTACGTCATAGAATTGTGATTAATTTTTGACTGCCGGGATGCTGATGCTATTTCCTCAGTTGGACTGGGTTGTCTGAGCCGAAGGACTCTTCAAGTTATTATTTATACAGAGCAAAAGGCCATCCGGCGAAGCAGGAGGTGCCAAACGGAGAGCCTAATGAGTGGCAAATGGATCCTCATCAGGTGGTCTCCAAATCCAAGGGGGTCTCTGTCACTCCGCTCCTCCGCTGCTCGAATTCCTGGCCCCAATTGCTTTGTTCAATTGCTTATCAATTTTAATTCCGACTTCGCTCCACCGTTCAAATCCAGGGTTGGCCGTGCCGTGGCTATGAGGTTGGCTTATTTATTTCTGGATTAATATGACCTTTCGTCATCTCCTCTCCCAAGAGCCAATGCGTGGATTTCCATTTAACTTTCTCTCTCCAATCCCTTGACGAGTTTTTTCCATAATGAATCGTCAATAAAAATCGATTATGGTTTCCCGGCAGGGGTCCCCTTTCTCACAGTCCGGATTCTCATTTCGGGAGGTGACTTGACAAAAATGACGTCCACGTCAGAAAAATCAAATACTCATTTTCATAAAAGTTGAGCCTAAAGGGCTCAACTAAAGGAAACCCTGTCCGCACGTACCACATACATGCGTTAAAATCCACTCCCAATTTGCTAAATACAAAATATACAAATACACAGGATCTAAAACGGCATAGCATTGGATTGGATTGGGAACCGAGTCTCTTTCCGACTGAGTCGGTCGAGGAAATCTCTCTTCCCATTATTCTGGGAGGATCCATCCCTAATTAAATTGTACACAGGAAAACTATAGTCGTCATTTCCAGCTGGAATAGAGAAATAGACTAGACTCCGCAACTACAAGCAGAGAATGAAACCATTGAAGCTTTGCGCATTACATAGCTGACTACCACTTCCTCTCCCTCCACACCCGCACCCGCCGTCCGCGTCCTCACACAAATGAGACTTTGAGTGTGATTCTTCTCCCATTGTACCCGTGGCCACTAAACCACAATAAAATTGATACGGATCTATTGTATTATGTGAAACTACCCCGCCGCCGTCCAAGTGTAAGTGTAGGTGGGTGTCTTCGGTTGGTTTACCACAGACCAGCCCAGGACTGGCACTTGATTCCTAGTACTGATAAATCCTCTTTTGAGCATTTGAGCTTATAGTTACGAATAAACCCAGCGGAAGTACAACTAACAAAATTACCCCTCCAAAATGTCATCGGGAATCCAGGCGGAGGCAGATACATTCACTTTATTAGCCGCCTTGACTGGAGGGGAGGGAAACATTTGACTCCGCGCTCGTCCCGCTTCGCTGAAGAATAAATTGGTCAGAAATCATCCTGCTTATTTGTGAGGAACCCCCCATTTACAAAGGCAAATGAGTTTGCGGTTAAAAAGGTGAACATGATACGTAATGTACCCTGCTCTGGATTAAACTCTCCCACTCATTTCATTACAGCCAAATGGAAAATGGTCAGTCCCACTTCAACCACAAACTCAAATGGAGGGACTCACTCGTATGTACTTACAGTACACGTGGAAAAAAAATTTAATGATTATTAATCGACTTCCTTTACTCAACGAGCATCAAGTCCGAGTAACAAGTACGGAGGGAAATTGGTGGACTGGAGGATGGATGGGCAATGGGTGCCAATGGATGGAGTAGTAGTAAAACGTACAACAACCGACGGACGCATTTCCAATTACCTTTTTTTCATCCCAGGTGGTGAACTCCTGAGCAAGACCCTTGACAAAGGAAGAAGGTTACAAAACCTGATCTGCATAATGATCAAACTTGTATTTTTAACAACACAGCGCTGAATCCTTCACTTACCCACCATGTTCAATTTACTGGTCAACAACTGGGCTTGTTAGCTATTTTAAAACCATTTTATAGCATTAGGTGCCCTGCTCCGATTGCCGTTGCTTCATGCGGTTTTCTTACAATTACAATCCAATGTCTTATACCATTAAAAGGATTTCCAGAGGTGGATTTACAAGGATCACTTTGTTGGGAAAAAAAATTAACTTTGACTGATCAGAATCAATTCTGTGAACTGTTTGATTAGACATTAATTAAATGGCTACACTGTGTACGTAGGTTGCATTCCTACATACATTCACTTTATTTTTGAATTTATAATGATGACATAAACTACCGTTTCAAAATTGTATAAATACATTAATTAAAATTTATGTCACTAAGGTTAGAGTGTGGGACGCGAGATCAGAACTAGATCTTAGTAATTGCAATTGCAGGTTTAGGGTGTTTGGAGAATTCCATTTACTTCGGATTAAGATGCAGTCCTTTCGATTAAAAAGTGAAAAAAACGGAAAGGGCCGAGAATTTTTGAGCTCATTAATTGCGCCTACCACAGTTTGTTTTCCTTCCCCAGGAATGAATGAGAACCAGTGAGGTAGAAGTTATGATTAAGGTCGGTGGAGTTGTACAGGAACTGGAAACTAGTGAAGAAAAAAGTGCAAGTCCATGTAATGCGAATGCAATGCAATGTACTCCGGTGTGTGTAATGGGATTTCCTCGGTTTGGAAATGAGCTGAGCATGCAGTGAGCAGTAGCAGCAACATGTGTGACGGATGATAATTAATATGTGGAAAAATAAGTTTCATGGACCTTATTTGCATAATTCCCTTAAATACTGTGCCGGTCTGATGAACAAGTGGAAAGAGGGGCGAGTGGCATATGTTTGTTCACCCCTGCCGGGCTTCACACAAATCGTTATTAATCCAATGCGGACTTTGGAGTCCAACTTACCAATTATTAACTTGCCTTTGGAGGTAAAAAGGGCGGCGGGTGTCCAGGGGAAAACCAGTTGAAAAACGGAACCCCGGCTTCCGGTGTGACCGGCCTGGCTTGGCCTACCTTATTGCCCACCTCACATTCGTCGTACATTCATTTGTAACTTGTACATTAATACAAGCTATCATATTTCATTCAACCAAAAAGAATGAAGCAAACCATGTATTATTGCATTTACAGTATGGTCATATTTCGGGATTAATTTAATTCTCTGCGTTGCGATGCACGCGTGAACGAAGGGTTTGCATGGACAAAATGAACTTGGAAGCCGCTTTTATACAGCGCGATCATATTTTATTACAATCTGTGAATTTACTCATAAATTGCGCTTGTTAGAATGTATCAAAGTTGACCTGCTTACAATGTCATTTTGATTAGAAAAATCTGAATGTGACGCAACGGAGGTAATGCGTTACTTGTACGCTGTACTTGTAACTGGACATTTTTACATTTGAAAACGTTACTGGCCTCGCAAATCACAAGTTCAAGTGTACAACCGCAAGACGTTTCCACATTCTTTCAAAATAGAACATCGTTAATCGCACTTCACAAATAAGATAGGCTTCGTGAGATCCTAATCATCAACGCGGCAAAAGAATGGCAAAAGCTGAATTTGCGCATCTTGTTACAATCTTGATTTTGATCATAAAAAACCCCTGGCGCGGAAATTTTCATTTTGCATGCGAGGGAAGAGTACCTTAATTATATTTATTATTAAACGGAGTGAATCGTTTCCCAAAATTTGAACAGTTAGGTTTGAGTTCGTTAACTCCAAGCATTTTGCTTGGAATGGAATCAAATAATACATAAATGTCAAATTCAATTTCCCATGAAATTTATTGGAAATTTATTGGCTTCTTGGATCAACAGCATGATAATTTAACTCCAAAATTTGAACTCGTTGTTGGTTAAATCCACAACAAGATAATAATGCTTCACAGGGAATAAAAGTAAAGTGAAGTCATTGCATTCATGGAAGACTAACAAAAGCCTAGACATATAGCCTAAGCGCCACCAACCATTAAACAGTAGCTAATCCCAAGACTGGTAATTATTAGGCTAAAAGAATGGGGAATAGTTGTTAAAAAGGCGGTTTCTCATAGGCTCGGGATTGTATCAACCAAGGACCGAGTGCCAAGTGCAATGTTTGAGACCATTACGCCATAATTCGTGGTTTCCATTTGAGTTGAAACAAAACAACCGGAACAATATTCTCAACAAATATTGGGCTACGCGGCTACAGCCAGCAAGTAATTTTAAGGCTGGCAATGCGGTTAATGGAATTAATTGTTAAAACCATATGCATTTATATGGATTTGTTTGCTGATGATATGGTGTCATGTTACAATGTTACGTGTACTTGGTAATAGTGTACGTGATTGCACAGCCTCCACTGTTTTGCCGTGCTTAAACGTGCTTACGTGTGAATTGTTTGCGGTTGCGGTCTTGCGGGATGCTAGTGGCACATAGCGAAGAGATTATAATCAAATATCTGAGTGCATTAAGTGATTAATCGCTATGTACTGCAGCGTTCAGGTGTGATAATGATAATTAAATGAAGACATGCAACTCTGGATTCACCTCGTCCCAAATGACAAGGCATTAAATCCTCAGCTCCATTGTTTATTTTAACAATGGTCAAGTTCAAACTAAACTGGGGAGATTTTCCGTTTATGAGGGTAATTGGGTAAGGCCCGTGGCAGTGGCAGCCGTGTTTTCCCTATTGGTGTAAGCTAATTTATGTAATTGAGGATTTAAGATGCCCTAAATTTAAAAAAAAAATCAGAATTTGCATTTTTGAAGAATTGACCTTAATAACTTCCTGCAACTTTTAACGCAATAAGCAATAATTCTCCCATTTGGGATGAGAATTTATATTTCTTATCACTCTTTTCCTTAATCTACAACATCAACATCACAATTTACACTCCTAAGAATCATGTTCTAGAAAACTGTAATACGCTTTAAACCCTGGGAACTATAAATTTTGCTAGCATTAGCACAGAGTTCATGCCTTCAACGCAACGTAGCAGTTTCCCTAATTGTCCGAATTTCTACACCTCTCAAGGTAATATACTCTGAATTCTCCTTAAAGTAAGCCGTTAATAAAACAAACCTTCCTTGCACTCCTGATTAACAACTGAAATAACTAGTGATCATTCATAAAGCTGGCAGTAGTCACAGCTGTGAATTTCTTTCATTTAAATTTCACAGAGTTTAATGAAGGCAACAATTTAATTTGTAACATTCTAAATTATATTTATTTGTGTGAGAAATGCAATTTATGTGCTAATTTGATGAGAGACGGAAATTTGTAAGTGCGAGACTTTGTGGCTTCAATTTTTTTCTGAACCACCAATTTTTTCTTTATTAATGCAACCTAGTATATTTCCAGCCAGGTGAACTAAAAGTATATGCGGATTTGACAACGGTAATCAGAAACATCGTGCTCACATGTTGATGTTAAGTAGTAATATTGAAAGCCAAACCTACTAAAAAGTCCAAAATTGGAATTAAATAGTGTAATAGAAAAGCTAAATATTTTATTCGTTAATTGCGCTGGCTTATATTGGCACTCGACTTCTTTGTAAACGCCTCCAAGTTGGATTAATACAAATTAAATTAATTCTAGCGAATCTAAAATTTAGTTGGAGTCAAAGAAGTAAAACAAAGTCAAATATTAAAAAAACTGTTACAAATTAGACGGGCTTGGGCCTATTTCAGGGTCGCTTTTCAATTTATTTGGAAGCTTCTGCAAACACTGGATATCTGGAAACATACTTGAAGAAAAGCTTCCATCTAAATAGGGATACCTCTCCACCCACGCTTCATACGGGTCGGTTTGAGGCCTCGGTCTGCCGGGCCTGTCTACCAATTGTTCGAGGAGGAATTCGAAGCCTTCCCGCGCAACTTCTTCCTTTTCCGGGTTCGAAATCTCACTGTCAATCTCATCATCTTCGAGCACAAAATCATCAGCATCCAAATCAATAAATTTGTTAATTCTCCGGTAGCTTTCGTCAGATATCTCGGGCTGTTCGCTGTCATCCTGATCCACTGTTTCAACAAAAATACTGTCTTTCTTCACTTTCTTGCGTTGCTCCACATCAATTTCACTAGCGTCACTGCCCTCACCAGGTCCATCTTGCTCATCCCTATTCCCGTCGGAATCCTCGTCAGAATCAGAGTCACTAGAAAAGTCCTCGTCTTCATCATATCCCATTTCCCAAATAGTTTCACCTGTAAAATTATAACACTGCTTTAGAACTCGGATTCAACAAAACGGAAAATTGAAAACTAAAACTTACTCTGAACGTCATCGAGATTGATGGATGAACCATAACCATCATAGAGATCTTGTAAATCGCTAAACATGTCGTCTCCAAGCGTTCCTATTATAGCATAGTCCACATCTTCATCCGCACTCATAACGACCTTATCAACGAAGTTAATTCCCGAACTCTTCAAAATATCCTCACAAACCATTTGCTCAACGCGCAGTGAAACAGATTCCGCTCTCGCGTTGGGATTGGATGTTAGAAAAAATGGTTTACATTCTTCAGGTTCAGATGCACCACTGAAAAAGAACTCCTCCGATGCCGAACTGTTGTTTCGCTGTGACAAAACTTGATTCAGTTGAGGTTCCGGTGATGAACTTGACATTGGCTTCACTATTCCTGGAAGATTAAATCGTCTGACATTGGCATCAACTAGAGATTGTCTCTCGTATGGATCTGCCATCTTTTTCTTCATTCCTTCCAAACTTGCCTTTAATTTCTGATACTTCTCCGAAAGTAGAAACGGATCCTTGGCAACAACTTTCTTCTTTCTCTTTCTTCTTGTTCTCTTCTTTCTCGGCGTGGAGCAGATCAAGTCCGAGGGGTCGTCTTCACTACTACTACTACTACTACCAACAGGTTTTTTTTTAGGAAGGCTGATTCTCCTAGGGCGGTGTTCTTCTGGAACATAAGGTTCCATTTGTGTATTCTCTGAAAATCAATTATATTAAGAATTACAATTATGGTAAACTAACAATTCTGACAAGTGACTGAACTATACGAATGAAATATTATTGTAGGGAAAAAACTAACCCCAACGATCCCAAACTACCAATTTTGTCTTCAGCATTTCTTGAACTGCATCTAGCCTACAGCTGCATTTATCTTTTTTCTTAACCTTAAAATCCGCGTGTATTTTGTCCATCCAGCTCAAACCATACCTTGGATCATTCTCATCCTTGATTTCATTGTAAATTGTAGTTTTATCCTCTACCTTTTCATCCCACATCCATTTGATTGGCTTAGTTGGTTCACCGGCTGTCTTGTTTGGTTTTGGCTGGGCTGGAGAATTGTGCCTAACCGTTTGAGACGGGTACAAAGAATCTTTTGGCCCGATGTATCCAGGTGGACATTTTGGGTAGATCAAATTAACAACTCGCTTGGGTACGAAATCTTCTAATACAGGTCTGACTTCAACGTCTGCCCTATTTTGAGTCATTCCAACTTGTTGAATCGTTTCTTCAGCTTCAGTTTTTGACCGCTTGGCCCATCCTCCATTCCAAAATATTGGAATGGGAGCACTCTTCTTGATTCTCTCGCGTGCTTGCTTCAATCTTTTCTGATTTTGTGTAGAATTCCCAAACTTCCCCACAGGTTCGAAATATTTGAAGTCTTTTGAGGTGGAGGGTTTAGGCGACAAGCGAATCTTATTAGAGTTTTGCACTTGGGTTGCGGGAAAATGGTCAGTTGTTTCTTTCATCATTTTCAATCCACGCTTCCCACTAGTTCTAATCTTACTAGCGGCACTCATTGGGCCATACTCTTCTTCATCCCGTAGTACCTTGTGCTGACAATAGTCATACGCGTGGCAATCACATTCGCAATATTCGTCTTCCTTCTCATCAGCTTTGAAACTCAAATGTTCAGTTCCGTCTTTAATTTTGCAATCTTGTTTGGGACAATCACAACGCAACTTCTGACACTCGTATTGGACTGGAGAGTTGCACACACAAACATTGTAGTTAGGATCGTTCAGAAGATTTAGAAGATTTAGATACTTGTGAAATAGTAGCAAATCCGGATTCCGCTTTCTGAGAAGTCCACAGAATTGTTCTCGAAATACAGATGGCAAACATATCTCTGAAATAAAAATTTAAAGCGTGAGCTCGAAATACGTACTTGACGACACATCGAGCAATCACAATCATCACCTGCTTTGTCACATCTGGCGTTGTACCATAACATTGCAGGGTCAAAGCGGCACAGAAATTCAAGAACTGTCTGATTAGGGACAAGGCCTATAATAATGTCTATAACGTAAGTTATGGCAATTGAAACAGATTCCGGCTCCGTAGATTCAACGTGCATCCCTGGTATTTGGCATGTGCTCAGAATTATGCCAAACAACCGGTCGTAGCTAAATTGAAATTCATAATTATAAAAAAAGAAAGAAATAACAACCAAATTGTTACTCCAAAAACGCATAATGCACTTACTTAGCCTTGGTATGATGAAAATAACCGGCCTTAACAATGGCAACAATAATCCGAAGACACTGGAGGCGATATTCCTTTTGATAAATCTATTATAAAAAGAAAATGCAGAGATAAGCTAATATAATTCAGCCAGCCCATTTTCTTACGTACCCCTGCCGTTATAACCAAATAATGTGTTCGAGTAACAAGCCTCGTCCAGCGCAGGAGTTTTCGTCCTTTCCATTCATCCTTGCTGTTTTCATTCACTGGACGCTTAGCTTCTGGAACGCGTTTATCCTTCTCAAAAGGCAGAGCATACCAAAGGTGTTCACTCGTACTCAATAATGTCATTATCCTATTTACTTGTTCCACTTCATATATAAGATGTACAGCATAGTCATTAATCACCTTAGCCAGGACCAATTTGAGGCTATCGTACATAACCAACAACCTATCAAAAATATTCAACCATCCACCAGTTTCAATTGGATCACACAGGCCACGCTTCAATTCGTATGGATCTTCTGGCTCCGGAAACTCGTAGTTAAGGACGGGATGAATGCAGTTGTACTCAAATGCATACTGGATATCCTCAATTTGATTGATTACATTGAAGATCACCAAAATAGTGCTGTAATTGTCCTCTCGCTCTCGTGTACGCGTTCCCACCCGAAAGATCGGAACAAACAATTCGTCGTTTATAATTAGAGCTGCCTTCTCTGGTCCTTCTTCACACAACTTCATGATCCTCGTTCTTCGGTACTCAAACATTATTTGCCCGATGTGGAGAAACCCTTCAAGAACATCTTCTTTGGCTACAAATCGAAGGGTCCATTTTGAAATACGTTGTTTTACTTTGGAAGGAATCAGCACAGTAGTGGGCGCTGGCGAATTCGCGTTTTTCCGCCGTTTTGGTGTGGAAGTGGTCGCTACTTCGTCAGTGAGTTCTCTGAACAAAAATATTTTCGATGTGATTTATTATTATTGTTCTTTTATTGAGAGGAATGCGACAAAATTGCCTTAATAAAAGTTTTCCAAGCCCAAGTCCAATTTGCAAATATTATTAGCAATATCAAATTAACTTGATGTTAAAATGAGAGCAGATTCGCCAAATGTATGTTCACCTATCAACTAACCTCACCTCTTTGAAGATGGTTTTTGTAATATTGGCGCTTGGGGTCTCGGTGCCGTTGGCACTTCTTGAGGAAGATGTGTAGATGAGGAAACAATTCGACGTTTCCCGTCCTCTACCTTAAACAATTGCAGTTCTTTCTTAGCCCTGTGCAGTTCAGTTTGAACAGACTTGATTGTGGCAGCCAGATTTTTGTTTTCTTCCTGAAGTTTCGCTGCAGCCTCTTTCTGTTCCCTGAAATATAAATATGGACAATTAAATTAACCCAAAAAACTATATGGGATGGGGTTATGGCTATTAGTTTTGAAACCTAAACTACAATTATAATCTAACGTCTGTGTGCGAAAGACTAACTTAAGAGAAGTTCCCTCTATTTGGACAAGTTCTCGGCGCAGGTAAGTTGTCTCCCCAGTCAATGCGTAAATGGTTTCCTGGAGTTCTTCATTTTTAATTTGCAGTGCTTCCAAAGTATCTTTGACTTTGACCTCTTCTAGCTCAGCTTTATATATTTTCTCTTCTTCCAAATCCTGAGCTTCCATTACTCGAAGCCAGAAAGCGGCGGCCTCCGGCCCCCCTTCATTTAGTGGACTCATATTCAAATTCGAATTCGAACTGCTCTGATCTTGTTCATTTTCTGCTATTTGAGATAACGCCACCAACTCCATGTCTTCGTCTTCATCTCCCCAAGGGTCGTTGTCCTCCATCCTCAATTCCCTGCCCAAAAAATAATAAATTAAATCACGCTCGTTTTCCAGCAAAATCCTAAGCTGGTTCAAAATCCTGATTTGTTATTACCTTTTTATCCCTGTCACTGGCAACTGGTTGATTCTGCTGGTACTTGGCTGACACGGCTACTGCAAACTAATCGACGAACTGATTGTCGACTCAAAATATTTATTGTAATAGTCAATAGTGGACCTTCAGCCAGTCTGAACCGGAAGATGAATATTTTCCACTCCGTTCCGCCGTTAACACTAACATTCCTGCCGTGCCACTGACGGTACAACTTTCACGTTAAAAATACGTCTAAGGTCACAGGTTTTGCCTTGTTAAAAGTATGTATTTGTTTTGTCTTGGAGATCTTCCGTGTCCCGAACTATAATTCAAACCCTGAAATCCTCACTCGGCGCGAAAATACTCTACTGCTCTCATTGAGTAAGCCTAGCGGTGTGAGTGAGTGCGAGTGGTTCAACAAAGAGAATAGACCAATTAACGCACTTTCATTCGTTTCATATCCGCATTCCGAATGTCATATGTCATGTCCTTTTTTTTGTTATTTGCAAACCTACCTCCCAGATAATTAAGACATTTGAGAGAAAGTCTGGAAATTTGAATTACGCCACTGCATTGCCCTGCAATTTAAATAAATGTCTTTAAGATAATTTTTGTTCAGAACTAATTACTAGTTTGGGAGAGAGACTACTAGTACTGTACCAGCATAAAAACCAACTCTAACTAACGCAACAATTTTATTTCGGTTGCAAAATTTAATGGAGGGATAAAATAGGTAAATTATGGTAATCTCATGCGACACTGCTCGTATTGTTATAAGAAATGCTTTTAATGACGCTAATAAATCAATCCACAATGGGTACAACGCAGTGGCTTAATGATTTGATCTGTCTCTGTCACTCGATAGTTGGCGTTCGAATTATCGGAGTTCGAATTTAAGATTTTTCGAATTGTGAGCTAGATCACTCTAGATTCTAGAAGTCGCAGGCAGCAGCCGGAATTTGCATCAGCCCAGCTTATTTGCAAATTACAAATCGTGTTCAGTTGTAAAATGCACGTACCGCGAGTAAAATGTACTTTTCGCCAAAGGTTAACTTCTTTCAGAATAATCCCAGCATTTATGGCTAGTGTCAATCAAAGTTTTAAGCATTTGCGTTACAGTTTGAGGTCTAACAGCTATTTAAATTTATTCTTAATTCAGTAATGCCTTTTATGTTCGTGTCTGTCCATGTAATTTACCAAGTCAGAAAATTGCACCAACCGAACCCTTTGCCACCAGTTGGACAAACAAATGTGCAGTGACCCGTGACCCTGAGCAGGAGACCAATAAAATGTTTTAACAGTCATCTCATGAGTCTTAATTTATTGCTGAGAAGAATTCGGAGTCCCAATTCTCCGCGCCGCGGCGCAGCAAAACCAGGATGCCAAAAGACTAACTAAAGCCTATCCAGTCTTAGATTTATTTGTTTAAGTCATTCGAACACAACCAAAAGTCCAGTTGGTTTCCAGCTCAAGTTAATTGACAATTACTATTTGTCTCTGCTTAGGTCCTTTGGAAATTCGAAACCGCCTCTTTCTTGTCTCTTGTGCATGATGCATGTACAATGTAATTATAAACAAATTTAACCATCTAGCCTCGCTCGCTCTCCTTGTGTATTATTTCATCACTCGCTCCTCCTTCAGATTCTCATCTTTACGTCGGGCCCGTTTCGCACAAAACTCCAATGTGAACCGATTTTTACTGCCTTACTATGACACTTTGACTGACATGAGAGTGTTAGTCGGATTTACTTGCTACCGTTAAGCAAGTGTAACCATGTTCTTTCGTCCATCTACCTGTTTCTTCCCTGGCACACCTTTGCATGGCAATTTCCTTCCGAACTCCTCAAAGACGTTTTGTAAGAACTTAAAGAGTTGATGACATACACCGCACTGCACCACCGGGATGCGGAACAAGTGCAAGGTAAAATATGTGGACAATACATAAGGAATGGAAAGGTGATTGCCCGGACCGGTGATGCCGGAGGCAATTGGCCGGCCCATACAAAATAACCTACCCTCTCTACCTGTACTCCCTCCAATGTCCATGTATTTTTCAAGTCATTTTAGTAATTCAAAGGAACTAGCTGCTCCTCTCTGGTTGTTGTAGCGTAGCATTCTTGTGTGCTTGCCAGAGATTTGAAAGCAGTATTAAATTTTAAGGCTCCGGCTTCAACACGTTTCTTAACATTTTTAATTAATTTGTTTTCTTTAACCCGTTTTTAATACACTACTGCGAACGTTTGTATTGAGCGTGAAAGTGATAGTGCTAAAGGCAAAAAGACGTTGTATTTTGATTTAAATAAGCGGAGTAAATCACTTGGCAAGAAAAGTGACATTTTAGCTTCAAACATGAAAACCTGGAGTTGTTTGATCGGTTTGATTTTGCTGGTTGGGTCTACGGTGATTGCCTCAGATGATTTTGAATTTACTAAAATGATCAAGAATTTACTGCAGGGTGATGAGCTGAAGAGAATTCAAAGTACGTTAGAAGCAAATTAGCAATTATATACTTCGGATGTGCGGATGTGACGCGCTGCTAGTGCTAACCAGGACTTTAAATGTATTCTGTCGAAATAGGCATGTACTCAGCATTACCGGTAGAATTACGGGACAAATTTTCCAAGGACTTGCTGGCAAATCCTGCGAAGGTCGGAAGTAACCTCATTAACATGTTTGCTCCTCAACTTCAGAATTTGATGAGTGGATTTCAAGGACTGAGTAAGTTCCGTCATTATTGTGTTGGAAAATATTTTACAATGTAATTGAAATTTTTCTACCCTTGTATAAATTACATTGTTGGATGAAACTGCCATTGTGATTTACGAAGTTGCGACGTGGCAATTTGATGCTCTAGTATATGCACGCGCGCACATATATTTGTTACGCTTAGGAAATGAATGCATGTCGTATATGTATTGCATAGCTGCAACTTCAGAGGGTCTTCTCTGCAAACACATAAAATTTAACGACGTCTACGGCGTCTCTAAAATAAATTTGCAAAGGGCAATGAGCTTTCTCGCAGGGCTTATTTAAATATTTTTCTAGACGGAGGAGATCCGAATGACAATTGGCGGTGGTGACGCGAATAAGAATAATGCTGCCGGCGGCTTCGATTTCGGTCCATTGACTTCTATGCTGGGAGGCCTCGTCAATAATAATCCACAAATGTTGCTTACTCTGGCTAAATCTTTCCTGGAAAACAGTGGCGATTCTTTCTCGTTTGATTCTATTGCCAACACAATCAAGGATAAATTTGATTTGGACACTATGCTCTCCATGGCTTCTGCAATGGGAGTTAATTTGCCATTTGCAGATAACAATCCACGCGGTGATGGCGAAGGAGCACCCTCACAGGTAAAAGCTACTAATGTGCACAAGCTATGGAATAATTTCCGCAGTTTTTTGTAAATGTGAATTTTGAATGCCCAGGCTAGCAAAATTGCGGATTTCCTCAAAATAAATGACATGCTCAAAGTGTGGCAAGATTTCATGAAATCCAACTTCGGGCAGAAAATGAACAAACTCGTACCACGACTTCTAAAATCTCAAACCCTGCCAGACGCTGTGAGACTTTTGGAAAAAGAAACGTCATTCCGCTTTGATGTGATTCTTCAACAACTTCAAGATCCAATGATCAGGAAAATTCTTGTTTCACAAACCGTGAAACCAATTGGTCGGTTCATCAAAAGCATTGTTGTTCCGAATGAAGTCAAGGACGGTCTGACCGGAGCCATTGACCTTTTCAATAAGAAATTTGGTCATGATTTTAAAGCCAAGGAATTCGTTGACCCAATCGCTGATTACATTCGAGATAAATTCAGAATTACCAAGGAATCTCTACTGGATTTGACTCCGAAGGATGTGGAGAAGATTGCGAGTGATATTTTGAACAATGAATTCCTGGAGCCACTCACACATGTTTGGGATGCATATGAGAAGGCCCGACAAAATACCCAATGTGCAGCATTCATTTTCTGCCAACTCAATCACAATTTCTACCAGGACAATTTTATCAAAAGGAACGTGATCAAGACTGCTAGTATTATTTCTGCATTCCAATCATCTGCAATTATGAAGGGAAAGGATGCTTTCTCCACTTTGTACGAAGAAGCCTACAAAGGGGCTGACGGGAGAGACTGCACTGTAAATTTAATTTCAAAGTTTTAAAATGTCACTTTTAAAATTTAAAAGTTATTAATTAATCTGTGCATTTTAGATGGGCGTGCATTCCTTCTGCCTGGACCTCATGCACACAGCACCACACAACGAACTATAATACTGAACAAGGTTTTCATAATTAGCAAATAACCAGTTTCCTGTGGTGGCACATTCTGCTACTACCCAACCCAAACGTTGTATACCCAGTAACATGTTACGTTAAATCAGAAATTAATTCATGTTATGAGTAAATCAAATGATTTGCCAAATAAAAGCGCATATATTTCAAAATTGTCGCACAAGAAAATTGTTTGAATAAATTAAAATAAAAAATGTGACTCCCCTTCGTGTGTAAATCTCCTCATCTATTTATTTCCAAAGCCAACCAAACTCGAACAGAGCGGACAGCAAAGTTAAAAAGAAAACAATGATTGAGG
>JAAXYW010000848.1:0-28540 GCA_036851895.1 Orthonychiurus folsomi | reverse complement strand
CGATTAATGATTATCGATTAAAATCAGTTTATTTGCATGTAAAATGAAAAACGATTATAATCGTTAATCGAAAAAAGCGATTTAATCGATTAATCACTTTCACTTGAAACCCCCTAATCTCTACAGAAATAGGTTTCCAAATGCATCTTTGTTTCCTCTATAACAGTTTCAAATTAATTTGGAATTTGATAGGAGAGTAGGGTTAGTCTATATATAAGTTCGCCTGGGTTCCAAGACTCTTGTTTATATTTGCTGAATTAGACACGGTGACACGGAAATGTTATTGGGAAGCGGACATCCTGTTCTAACACGTAAATTGCTGAGGTTAGGATAGTTATATTGGCGACTTCAACCATTCAAATGTCCGCCATTACCTATTAAATTGTGTAAATTTGATCAAGTTTAGGTTGGCACTACAACAAGAGCAATGGTAATGTGAATTGTGTATTTAACGTGTAAGAGTTTTGGTGATAAATTACTTTTTTTGTGGAACTTGTGGCCTTTGGAAGTCGACTATTCTAGCCAGCAAAATTTAAGTGAGGTCTTGGGTGCATCTGGCTGCATGTTAGTTACATAAAGTGATAGTTTTATTTAAGGAATTTTGGGATGATTAAAGGTGTATTTGGCATGCGCAAAATATTCCACCTACGATGTCAGCTAACTTTTTCGCGAATAATTTACATCTGGTTTACAGCATGCGTCACATGCTTTGAATTGTGAATTTTTGTGGTTTATGTTTTCGGTGGCATACAGACTAGCATAACTGCTCGTTCCATTCGCTCAAACGGGCCGGCCGGCCCTGTGTAATTTCAATTTTTGGGCTCGAGAATTTTTTGTACAGCCAATTGGGATTCGCACATCAAATGAATATTGCATTTTATCATTGCTTGACTGACTTCCCACATTTGGTAGCAGTTTCAAAATTTGGAATGATGCCAGTAGAGTCAAACTTCGGTGAAGCTGAAAACGAGTACTAGGTCAAATTTAATTAATTGCTATAAAAATTTTAATTGAAATTGCGCAGTCAACGCGGAACTACTACGCAATTCAAAAATGTAATGGTTGAAGCATTTTTGCTTACTAAAACTCAGTCAGTCGTAAAACAATACCTTGGAGCAATTCTTGCCTGTGACTCACAAATACCTTAGAGATGAACACCTGAGCAGCAGTTCGAGTTTAACACCATTTTACATCTTTCATTAACATGAATCATTCACGGCATCAATATTAATTCGCACTGAATAAACATGACTCATAAATACCCATGCCGCTGTAATATCTTTTCCAAGTTGAATATAGCGTGAATAACCGACTACCATGGGTCTATTGGTTGAAATAACAACCAGTGCTAAAAACTAAATTGTAACAAATCATTTCTGGGAATAAAGGCCCAGACTTCTAATCGCTCCTTTACTGTAATTCCGATGAGCGTCCTTTTTTCTAAATCATCCCACACCAATTGCAAACCGACACGCCCCAAACCCACAACCACAATTGCAATTCATCATAAAAAATTATTAAGTGAGGATTTGCTTCAGAGCATTTATTTTCTTACTGCAAAATTAGGCCTGTAATTGTGTTTTCGTGCGTGTGTATTTTACGCATTTGGAAGGTGTAAATTTCAAATGAAATGTAAGGTCACGATCACCACAAAACAATTATTGATTCCGTTGAATAGCTTGCAAGAAAAACGCACTTGTTTTTTTAAAATGGGTCGCGCGGTATTGATATTTATTTTGTGGTGCTTCTTAATTTTCATTGCAAAATATTTTTCATCCTTGTATTCATTTCAACTATTAAAAACTGTCAAGTAAATTCTACACATTAGTAAATAACAATATCTTGAGGGAATAGATTACACCAAAGCTCACAAAAAAGAACGAAACACGTTTTTAAGAACAAAGGATAAGTCAATAGGATTGCCAATGCAATGAGGCGATTAATAGTTGTGAATTGCTTAGTTGGGTTGTGGAATGGGTCCACATATCAAGAAATAATTATTTACATAAAGTACACAAAATTGAAATGGACTTGTGAACTCAAAATGCACCAATTATTCTTGCAATGGAATGGAATGCTCAAGCAAAGTCATTATAATGATTACAACTGTTTAAGTAGGATTGTTAAATACGCAGACAGGCATAGTCAGTTGTAATAAATGCCACTCATTCTTCGCGACTGCTCTAAATAATCCAGTGGACAATTGTTTGACCCTTGGCCGGTGCGTTGGAGCGTGCTCAAACAATATTGGCTTTGAATTTTTGTGCACCGAATCCAAACTGCAAGGGGAAACAGAAAGTGATACAATTTAATCCCATTAATTCTGACCTCTCGCCAATCAAATCCACATTATGCCCCACCAACGCAAACTGACCGTTTATTTGTTGTGTCAAGGGTTGCACGATTCATGATATTTAACAACGATCGGTGGACTTCTATCATTTTCCTTAGAGTGGAGACGATGTAATAAAATATGATAGAATGATTTGCAATTTATCAATGAGAGGGTAGCCGAGTGGTCAAAACCAAAAAGGTATTTTTGACATTTTAAGGTTAAATGTGAAGATCAGATTTGGTATTTCTGGCTGCTGGGTGAGATGTAGATTTAAAAAGCAAGAAAACCAGCTCAGGCGTTCCATTTTCAGAATAAATTGCCCTGCCTTTTTGTGGGCAAGGAAGAGGAAGGAACTGAAGCAACTCTAATGAAGAAGTCACGAAATTCATTTTATTGTGAAATGTATGCAACGGCCTTCAAGACCACGCAAGAAGATTTCACAGATTCGTTTTCATCCTAACCATAATACCACCAACCAATTATTTAAGCAATAAAGAATTGACTCGTTAATGATAGATTCCTTGGACCCAAATCTATTTAAAGTGCTCTCAGTCTTCTCCTGTGTTCCTACTCAAACGGTTTTACAACGAGGAATTAGCCCATCCACCTGTCCAACCATTATATTTTATGAGCCATCTATTATTAACTCAAACCCAATTACGTACTTGTAATTAAGACTCGCTTGCCTCAAATTTGGCTCGCGTTGCGAGGTTTTCCTTCATGAAATGCCAAAGCTTACACGCCTATCCTCGTCAACAAAACAAGAATTTTTTTCATGTAAAGAAGGGACAGTTCAGCGGAACAAGATCCGATCAATGCGTCGCGGACGGATGAAGGCAAAGCGATTTGTGTTGGATTGCCGAAAGGCTTTTTAATTATTATACACTGGGATTAGGGTTCTTGCTGAGTTCATGCTGGGAGGGCCCCCTGTATCTCAATCAGATATCAATGTAGGATTTAACATAATCAGATCAAGTGTTTGTTTACACAATTAGTAGGCATTCCTTTTTATCAAGCTTAAATTGAAAGACCCTCGTTTGTCCGTCGTCACCTTCCCTTTAATTAATTGTCATCAATAAAGCGTTGGGCGGGCTGCTAATTATATAAAAAATCTGGTTGCACAAGAATCGTTATCTCGAGTTTAAACCCGACATTTATTTTGCTTGAGAGAATGCCATATTTGTCCAAAATAATCAGGTGATTTAATTCTAAGGCAAAAGCATTGGCCTCTTTTTTTAAATTTCCAAGTTAAGTTTAACTTTAATGTAGAATTTTGTTCATACTTATGCTACATCATGATTCGCAATATCGCAATCTCAAAAGTCTAAATAATTTTCTCAAGCAAAGCAATGGAAGTAGAGAGAATTCCTATTGTTTGCGTATACATTTGGTTTACTATTGGATCTTATGATCGTTTGTAATTGAATTTTAGTGGTAATAATTCACATGCCACAGTGTTATAGACGAAGCTTAGAGCCACTAGGTGTGCAATGGTGATTGGTTGTACTGCCGATATTTATTAGCTAATTTTCAATTCGGTTTTCCTTAGTATGCATTTGCTGCTCTTAATAATTTAAATGCACACGACAAGAAGTGTGGAACCTATGTTAAGACAAATTTCCAGGACTTTATTTTATAAATGGTTTATTTGCCAGTGAATTCGTGATATTCAGTTGGACGTCCTGGCCCTAGAGTCAAATCGTGGTCCACTCCACAAGCGAAGGTGATGAAGGATCGGCTTGTTTTTTCTTCTGTTCAATGTTCTGCGTAATGAAAATGATGGCCAAGCAGGAGGCTGGCAGAATTGAGCATATCTAATTTATGTGATTCAATTATTGTTAAGACACTTGAGCGCGGGATATAAAAAAGATATTCACTCGCATTTTTCCTTTATATTCAATGCCCGGCCTTTGTTTCGTTGGACCACGAATTTAAACGGAACTAAGTTACGCGCGTGCGAAAATCGTACGTATTTCAATGCCATCATCGGATCCATGTGAAGATTAAACTTATTTGTACATATTTATATTGCCTTTTCCTGGATGTGATATACTGCGCGTTTAATAATAATAATTATACATTTATTAGTTGTACAGTAGGATGCTTGTGTTATTGAGTAGGTGGACGGCACTTAATTTTTACAGCACACATCACCATGATTAGTTGCATAAAATGCCCCGTGATTAAATGTAACCACTCGCCTGCTATTGCTTCGCGTCCCCTGCTAATATATTTCCCACTCCAAAATACTCCTGCCCTGACGAAACGCCAAAGGTGGATATGATGAAGTTAGGCATTAAAAGGTGTTCACGTAATCTTGTTATGAGACAACGGGTCCGACCGAATGGCTTTTTTAATAATACTGACTACTCTGCAACCAATAAGTCGTTAAAGTCCTCTTGAGGTTACTTTCACAAATTAGCTCTCTTATAAATACCAATACCGAGTTGAATTCACGCATTTAAACATTAGTCTCTGACCTGTGAACAACTTAAACTCAAATAATTCAGGATTCAAATCTCCGTCGAAAACATGTTAAAGGTTTTTGCACATTTTTATATTCTTCGACAACTCGTAGTCTATTTGACTCAATTCCTTCAATTTATCTTAGGCGTTATATTCCAATTTGAGTGGTAATTCATTTGTTATTTTCTTTCAGATCGCTTCATTGATTGTCCTTGTTGGGATTGCGGCTGCAGGACCCGTCAATTATGCTTATCATTCAAATCCCTACACAAGTTACGGTAGTGGATTTATTCGGGCAGTTGCTCCTGGACAATATTCTCATTATGTGAATCCGGCGATTGGGTATGCTACTCCAGCTCATTTTGGATATGCTCCAGCCCCTGCCGTCGTTAAAAGTGATTCAGATAAAGCAAATTCAACAAATTTAAAAAAAATTATAATTGTTAATTTTTCCATAATTGCAGCCGTACAACCCGAGCCATACGATCCTCATCCCAGATACAATTATGGATACTCGGTCCAAGATGCTGTCACCGGGGATTCTAAAAGCCACACAGAGACTCGTGATGGAGATGTTGTGACCGGGCAATATTCTTTGGTTGAACCCGGTAAATTGCCATTTTTACACTATCATTAATGCTCGTCTTGAGGTTAATCGTTTTCCTTTATGTCCCAGATGGTTCCCTCCGTGTTGTGAGTTACACTGCTGATCCTCTCAACGGTTTCAACGCCGTAGTTGATCGTCAAGCACCCACGATTGCAGTCGCAAAGGCAGTTCCAGTTCCAGCACCAGTCACATATTCACCAACGGCTCCAGTGACCTACGCTGCTCCAGCAGGCTATGCCACTTATGCGGCTCCACATTATTCTTATGCAGCTGGCCCAACCTATTTGTAATTCCGACAAAGGAATTTGTTTGCCATGTTCTACTTTTAAGTTCCACAATTTTACAATTTTTAGAAATATATGTAGACCTACATTTCATAGTTCATTGTATTTTAAAACATGCAACAGAAAGCATAGGATTTATGATATTAGAATACTGATACATATTATACCATATCAAAACATTTTACTGGATTTAACAATAAACTCGTTTTGCCAATAAATTGATGTTTTATCTTATTCAACAATTGGATTTATCTCATTTCCAAATTTTATGAATTGCTGTGTACAAAGATTATGTACGATTAGATATGAATAGATATATGCATGTACATTGGAATGGCTTTGAAATTTGAGTTTGATTGATTTAGTGCTTCTTGCGAGATCCTGATGAGGAACCCATTTCCTTTGATTCTTCACCTCGATTGTTTAAGTTCAAGCCTCCAAGGCGTTTACATTCTGCAATTACTTTCTTCTCCTGATCTTCTAATATCAAATCACTAACCTCGGGAGGAACAAGCTTTGACTTGTGGTAATATTCCACGTGTGGTTCTGGTTTTCCCCGATACTTCAGTTTGTCAGCATCTTTATTTTTCTTTGCCATCGATCTCCTTTTTTCTTGATCCTCTCTCGTTTCCTTTAGAAATTCCCGTCTCCATGTTTCTTCAATAGAGTCATGAATTGGATCATATTGAAATGGGACCTTTTCATAGAGTTCCTCCTGACTTGGGATTTGGTCAATCAGCTTGCTCGGAGCAGAGATGCTTTTCCTTTGTGGCGTGAAAACAGTAACAATTTCCGTTGAGGAAGGGGAACGGTAATCTGGGCGATGTGTTAAAAATTCACGATGGAGCGGTCCGGCAGCATTCATAGTCTCTCGACGAAACATTGGAGGAAGAGCTTTGGTCTGGGTAGGCGCTGGAGAATAAATTGGTGGAACAAGAGACTTCTGAGCTTTCTCGCCCTTTGGTTTTGCTAATTTAGTAATTTTCTTTGCACTCTTCAAAGCTTCCAATGCAGAAACAGGGGATGGAGGAGGTGCATCTATAATTGGTTCATTTTGGACTAGCGGCAAATTCCCACGCCTCCTGTGCTTGCGGAGATACATCGCAGTGCTCACGTCAGCCTGTAGAACCTTGGATTTGTCCAGACGAATCAAGCCAATCACGGAAGTAATAGTTTCAACTCTGTTTTAAATAATTATTTGATTACACCTACATTCAAAATATTTTAAAGTAGTTAATTTTACACACCTGTATTTTACTGTAAAAGTAATCGGACAACCAGTCAGAATCAATGCTCGGAGAGGCGAGCGGCCCAGTTTGATAACTTCCGTGTGTTTGGAAACAAGATTGTCACTGCAAAATTCGGTAGTTTAACTTTGCATTTGCTCAGCAGGTACATTGAATTAAAAAAATTAGTGAAATAATTGCATGCTTCCTATTACCGTAAATTCAAATACATCAGATGTCTTAAGTTGCGAGGAAAATTTGATAGAGACGCTATTTTGTTTTGCCGAGCGTGGCAGCTGATAAGATTTGGCAATGTGCTCAAATCTACCAGGGACCTCAACTTGTTTTCCGCCTAATTATGAATAAATTTAATATACTTTTCAGAAAGAAACATGGAGACGGAAATGACGGAAAATAAATCTTATTCTTACGATATACAGATGACGTAATTCTGGGAGAATCAAACCTTCCAATGAAAACAACTTATTGTGACGTAATTCAAGGCAACGCAATTTTGGAAACTTCATGAGATCCAATCCCAACAAGCAGGAGATGTTGTTGCCTGTAAAGAAAAAGAACACATTTTATTTGCCGAACAAAAATTAAACAAAAAAATGACATTCAGTTTACGTGACAAGTTTAAAACATGTAGATTCGGCTGGTAACAAAACTCAGAAGTATCGATCAATAGGTTTCCCATCAAGGAAAGAGCCTGAAATTAAAAAAAATATTGGCAGAAATACTCTAAATGCGAATACGACTGTCTAAATCGGTTAGAATTGATATGTTTTATACATGTAGGCAGTTAAACGTTGGAACATGAGCTGGATTCCAAATTCTGTTCTGTTCCAAATTGAGGATTTTCAGATTCTGCAGCGCGGAAAGCGATTCAATGCTTGTAATTCGATTTATTGCAAAGTTGACTGACACAAATCGAGGGTGTGCATTTGCAGCATCCACATTTGTCAAGCAACTAGTTATAGTTAAAATCAATTGAAGAAACCATATATAATAAATAATTTTATTGGGTAGTGAATAAACACAGCTTACCGATTACGGACAACCAAACGATTGTTAGTCTCGGTGGAATGCAATTGAATGATTTCATCAGTCAAAACCTTGCTTGATAATTTTTTTTTGTTTTTATCTCCCTTCATGACCAATCCAAAGTTGTAAGGACCGGGAGGGTTTCTCTTTTTCTATTGATAATAATTACCCAAGTTAAGACAAACTAAAGTTCCAAGTCAACTTGTATCTTACACGCGGGCGATCAATGGATGGACCAAAGTACGGGACATCATTGATCATATCTGTAACATTGTAGGGGGGATAATCCTTCCAGTCTGGGTCCCAGTTTGGATCCTTGTAGTACGGCAACACTTTTGCTGGCTGTGGATTTCCCTTCTCGGACTGTGTTGTTCCGGAAGCTCGTTTCTCCGGCTGCGGCTCCGACATCGTAAGCCGCTACGTACTTCTTCAGGAACAAAAGCAAATGAAACAGTTATCACAAGAAAACTTTATAGAATCACAAATTGACTGGCGGTTGGCGGTTTTCGCCTCCCTCCCTCTTCACCTCTAATTTTGCCATGTTTGTAAATAAACAAAGCTTTTTGTTTTACCTGACAACCAAGCAAAGAGTAAAGACCAACATTTATTTTTTTTAAATTGACTTTTGAGCGTGTTCGCCCGACGAATACTAGTTAAAATTTTTTTTATTGTATCGGTTTTACTACATTTCAATATTTTCTTAGTCTCCGGCATTCTTTTCTTTGTTATATACTATTTTTTCTCAAAAAACATCAGAAATTAAAGTCTCTGCAACATTACAACAATTCAGGGTGCAGTACAGCGCTCGCACTACATTTTAAATCTATATTTTTACGAAGTATTTAAGGGGCACTCAGGGAAATTGAACTGCTGAGTAAGTAGGGGTATTCATATCACAGGCATTGTATATACATAACATTTACAGTTTACAAAGTTTGTCAAAATAATGTAATATTACGTATTGTGGGACTTGAGCCCTACTCTTCGCTTTGATAAGTCTTGTTATTAGCAACTGCCTTTGATACGATGGAGTGCGATTGAAATTAATTCTAAATCCGGAGGTCAACTGAACAGCAACCTGATTTCAATAAAAATCATCACATTTCGTCTATATGTGAATGCACCCTGCCTGGGTTGCATTTTGTTGCAAACATCAAAGGTTGTATTGTCAAGGAGAACTCGTTTTTGGTGTAAAATTAATCATAATGTTACAATTGGCGAAAAACTTTGAAACTAAAATGGAGATTTAAAGAATCAGTTTGGTTATGAGCTGTGCGTATGAACAAACAACAGAGCTTCACACCGCCTGGTCTTGGACTGAAAACTGTCATGTAATGTGGTAGGCATACATTTTATGTAGCCGCCTGTATGTGCATTAATTGGTGGCAGCGCACTAAATAAAGTCAATTTTCTTAGAACAGAACGCACCGTGTCAAAAGGCGTGCGTCGTGCCAAACAACAAGGTGCGTGGGGAGAGTTAAGAAATCTGCAACTTGCTTAGCTTATGATGTTTGAATAAAACATCTCGTATAAAAATCAAACTCTATAACGTAAAATTAAATTAGTAAATGAACTAAGGTGGCAAAATTACCAACACTCTGTTGCTCTGCCTATTGTTTTATATTAAAGGCCAGCTTTAAATAAATGTAAAGGTAAACAGAGATAAAGGAGATTATTGATATTCAGAACACTAGATTAACAAGTAACATGTTAACTTCTAACATAACCAAATGTTGGTTTAAAATCTCCTTATTTACGAGTTGCTGAAATAGTGGAGTAAATGTCCAATTTGAATGAGACGCAGTTAAGAAGTAAATAGATTGCAATTTAGTTAGTGACCAGCTCGTCATCATTTCATCAATTATAACTGCATGATGTGAGACAGAGGAGATTACTAGAACTTTCCGTCCAATTGAATTCCTGACACTTAATCAACCCTAACCCAACCAAAGGGGAAGAAGGCGACGAGATTTTATGTGAAGTTGTGTGCTGCTCGGATTCTATTTTCCCTTTGAATTATCTTGAATATTCACTCGCTGCCGCCGATAACCTTGCTCACATTTTTAAGAGACTTGAATGACCCATAGAACCAGAATTCCTGGACTCAAACAAGGACCGAGTGTAATCAAACTCTAACCCACACAGACCAGATATATCCCTGAGGGTCGGGTAGTCGGGTCGGATGGAGTGCATCGTTGAAAAATAAACTTTAGCTTTAAACAAGTTTCCGTATAAGACTTGACTTGGACTTTCAAAACAGTAGACGACTTCTGCGTAAAATGAAGTCTACTTTGTTTGTCAGTGTGCTCATTTTAATTCTCCCAATAATTCTTGCAATTCCAACAAGATCCACTCCCACTGTGCGCAAGGCGATTAGCAGTGACAAAGTCGAGAATTTGGAAATTAGGAATGGAGAAAATCAGACGAGCAAACCAATTGTTCTTTGGCATGGCATGGGTAAGTCAATCAAAACATTTTCCATCGGATAATGCTGTTTAGTAAACTTGATTGAGATTACGTGTTACAGGAGATACTGCTATCGGAGTCAAGTTTGCGTTGAGATTTATGAGCAAAGAAATGCCTGGTGTATATATAAAGTCATTGCAATTTGGATCAAACCCTGCCGCGGTAATGCTAATGCTATCTTATCCTTAATCCTTGTGAAGATTTTAATAATATTAAAACAGTTATATTTGGATTCGTTAAATTGTGTGCAGAAATTCACTGAAAAAAATTCTTCCGAATTACAGGATTTTCAGAGCGGTTACTTTCTAAATGTGAACAATCAAGTAAAAAAAGCTTGTGAAACAATCCGCAACGATACGAATCTTCAGAATGGCTATAATGCTATTGGTCTTTCTCAAGGAGGTCAATTTCTGTATGTTAATTATAAATAATCACTGCGATTAACTTTTGATTTAAGTTTTATATTTGTTGTTATAGCCGTGCGGTTGCCCAAAGATGTCCTGATCCTCCCATGCTTTCACTAATTTCTCTAGGTGGCCAACACCAAGGCATATTTGGTCTGCCGAAATGTCCGGCACACTCACACGAAATTTGTGATATCATTGATAAACTTTTATCAAATGCTGCTTATGAAGAGTAAGTACTTTAACTGGATGCTCAAATTTACAGATTCGTATGTACTACCAGCTAAGCTAATATTTTAATTCCTTGCCTCAGGTGGGTTCAGAATTACTTGGTGCAAGCGGAATACTGGCATGACCCTTACAAACAACAGGAATATGTCAACAACAGTATATTCCTGGCAGACATTAACAATGAAAAAGTAGAATGTTTTTTATTGATTTATGTTTGTAAAATGTGAAGTGCAAAATTTACCGGTGTTTTTGCTTGTTTTCCACAACAGGTACGGAATCCAATTTACAAGGAAAATCTACAAAAATTAAAGAATCTTGTACTTGTCATGTTTCAAAATGAAACAATTGTTCAACCAAGGGAAAGCGAGTGGTTTGGTTATTTTGCGGAGGGACAAGTGAAGAACATGGTGAAACTGGAAGACTCTAATCTTTACAAAGAGGTAGAGTGAGTAGTGTGTTCTGTGCTGTGTACTGATTCTATAATGAAGCTTGGTCTTAACATAGGGCTATAGTTTGAGTTCTGAATCTCGGAGATGCACGCAATGTGTAATAAATTTCATTTTACTAGGACTGGCTGGGATTAAAAGCTATGAATGAAGCCGGAAAGCTTCACTTCCTTTCTGTCGAAGGCGATCATCTTCAGTTCACCAAACAGTGGTTTATAGATAACATTATGCGCCCGTTCCTCATGTCTTGAAGATATTATTGTCAACTTGTTGACAATATTCAGCGTGAGCACCTTATATTGTACAATAATTGCAGGTTAGAACATAATATCACAATTAATCTAATATTTGCTAATACTTACAAAATATGTCCTATCCTTTCATGACGACTTTCAGAGTGATATAGAGTTAATACATTTAGTAAGCTTGATTATTATTGTTTAATTAATAAAGAAATAAGTATCAACATCGCATTTTTATTAAAATTATACCTTTTTTAACAAAATGATCCAGCATTCCCAAATTCTAATTTAATAGGGCTTACATTTGAAGTTTGGCACTTGGGAAAATGACTTCACCAAGTGTCATATGGCGTGAATATCAGTTTTATTAATTTTGAGTTGCCCAGGTTAATGAAAGCTAACATTACAATAATATTTTGCATAAGCACAAAAGGATCTCCGCTGTACCAGCGCGCAGTGGTATTGCGGCCAGCCTAGCGTAGCCTGTCTGCTTTGTTTTGCCACTGAAAAATCTGCAATGCGAGGCAAACTGTCCGTGACACCTTCCACCGAGAAAGACAAGCCAAGCAAGGCGAAAGTTCTGCAAAATATTTTCTGAAGAATTCGAACGTTCGACACTCGCTAATGTACTATTTACTAAATCAAAACGGAAGTTCCACACTTCTGAAGAATTGTGAAATATTTTCAACTAAATAGGTTCGACTTGTGTTATCAGATTTCCTAATGATTTTTCTCTAATAATTAAACGATATATTCGCATCGGCGGCGCGGCGACTCTATATCCATGTAACGCCGGATTTATACTTCACTTTAACTCCTCACTTTCGTAACTTTTCGTTAAATTTTTAACTTTTTCTCATTTACACTTAACTTTAACTTCACTTTTCCTTCACTTTAACTTCACTTTCATACTTTTTCTCATTTACACTTAACTTTAACTTCACTTTTCCTTCACTTTAACTTTACTTTCAAATGTTGAATGGGGATCAACTTTTGGAGTGAAGTGAAAGTGAGGAAAGTGAAGTTAAAGTTAGGAGTTAAAGTTAAAAGTATAAATCCGGCGTAAAATATAAACGAATACAAACCTTTAATCTGTTGTGAAATGGCAATACCACGCTAGCACTCGCCGTTCTCGTTGCCGATGTATTACAAATTATATAGAAATTGGATTTGGGCAAACACAATAGTATTATTATAGTATGACAGGTCACTATTTGAATGGTGTCAAATACTTAAGAAAAGCCAGGAAAGGGTCAATAGTTCAAAACGGCATCGAATGTCTCAACGTTGTTCCCCAAGCCCTGAAAATCTATGGGTATTCTTGGTCGGATGTACGTCAATCCACTCAAATCGGTAGGCTGGCGCAGGAACATGAAATAGAAGTACGTATAACAATAATTAGGCAAACACTTTCCAAATTTACAGTGAGACAACATTTGTCAAAATTCTTAGAATTTAAGCTTTTTTTTTAAATTTTAAAGTTAAGTCCATCAAGGGGAAGCTACTCAACCCACCCAGACTCAAGCGGGTAAGATTTGTATACAAAAGGCACTACAATACTGCAATTACATATTGTATGTCGTCAACGCTGACTGACACTTGACACTGGAAATCCATTAATATGTTAGTTTCCGGTTTAGCTGAAGGTCAAAGCCAATTAACTAGTTCTGATTGTTATTCAATGTTTTAGCAATGTCAACTCCTAACGAGGACAACCAGCTCGGCATAGATCAAGACTCCAGCAACCCTGACTTGGGTCCCGTTCGTTCAGTGTCAGAGCAGTATAATTTACGGAATCCATGTGAGTTTTCACTGTTTTAAACTTGTCAATGTGAATGAGATTGCTCTCAATACGTCAACGTGGATGTAGTTATTGTGTGTTCAAGTTGTGTGCTCAAATTGTGTGCAGTTTAATTAACGTTTGTTTAATTCAGCCGTGAAACGAATTTTGGCCGAAGCTCGGGAACTTCACAATTCCAACGAAGAGTTTTCTGCACAACCGTTGGAAGAGAACATTTTTGAATGGCACTTTACTTTTCGGTAAGTTTTGAAAAACACCAAGTACATTTTGAATAGGTTTAAATGTTAATGATTGAAACATCGTGTCTGTTTAACCAGTGGACCACCGGATTCTGACTTTGAGGTTGGAATTTACCATGGAAGAATTATACTGCCGTGAGCAAAAAACTACTTAAATTGTGGTTTTGGTTCTACACTATTCAGAACTATCAGAACTTATTTTTTTATACATTTGCAGCCCAGACTATCCCATGAAACCTCCCGCGTTCATCATGCTCACGGTAATTATTCCATGCTATACTTTAAACATTCATCAGCTCAGTGCTTCAATGTAATGTCTAAACAGACAATATTTCTTTCATGCATAGAGCTAACTGCAAATCAAATAAGTGCTCTTGTATTCTAATTGTAAAATTTTCCACATTGCAGCCAAATGGGCGTTTTGAGGTCGGCAAGAAGATTTGCTTGTCTATCTCATCCCACCATCCGGAGACTTGGCGCCCATGCTGGTCAATTCGCACTGCCGTGGCTGCTCTTATGGCTTTTATGAACAGCACTAGCCCAGGTAAATGTCATTTAGTCATTTATGAATTTGAAGACTTTTAGGTTGGAGTGATCTGATTTTAAATCGATTAACATTAAATCAGGAGCAATTGGATCTCTCGAATGCAGCCCGGAACAACGACGAGCTTTTGCTCGGAAAAGCTTGGCATTCGAGTGTCCACAATGTGGTCCATGTGTTAACAAGATCACATATGTAAGAAAAGTTTAAGCGTAAGCCTCACGTGAGGATTTGCATATATGTATGTATTAAATTCCTATATTTACTATTACAGACCCGGCAAACAAAACCACAACCGAAGAGCATTCCTGAAGCCACTGAAGTCACTGAAGTCAGTCCTCCCCAAAAATCGGCACGAGGTGTTCATCAAATGCCAAACTCCACACCAGTAATTGACGACTATGTTATGCGCCCTGAGGATATTGTGGGTCACCCTGAGCACCAAAACCATGTGCGACCTTACGTTGACGAACTCGGCGACAACCACGGCGGGGGTGCAGGACAAATGCTTCAATGGATAAATGCGGAACAACAAGGGAACGACGTCTACACCACGTATGGGGTCAGCATTGGGCTGATTGCAGTTACTATTGCTGGTATCCTTATTCGGCGCTTTGTTGGGAACACGGGTTGGAGTGATATCTTCGGTTGGAATTTTGAGTAACTTTCATGCTACCCTTGATGGGCTTATTGTTAGTATTACTTTATTTGGCTTATTTTTTTTTAATTCGAGTGCCAAGAATGAAACTCCTCTCTAAATACTTAATACTATTTATTATTAAATTTAAACAAACTCTAAATTTAAACCAAATGAACGGCACGAATTACAATCTACTTCAAAATTCAAATCTTTCCAAAGCATTTACATAGCAGCTTCCCGTTGATAAAATAAAAAAAATGAATTATTATCCACATTCCTTCGAAGCATTTGAAATACAAAGAATCGAGCGTTTACTCTGCTAGCAGATATAGCCGATAAAGTTTAGCAGTCAATTGTGATGCTGGGCAATATGTTTTTATCTTTTATTAAGTCGTGACACTATTATGAAAGTATTTAAATTTTATCGCTATGCATGGTGTTCTTAATAATGAAATTATAATGTAGGGATTAGCAATGTCATGTTTGACCTGTATATGTTATATATTCTGTGGTTGTCTAAGTCAAAGTCTTATTTAAATTAGTTGCGAATAATCTATCGAACTGAACAGAAAGCGACAAATATTTTAATTCTAGCCGTAATCTATGTGAAACGTGAATACCATTTTATTTGTCCAAATAAACGCAGAGCAGAACTGATCTATAAATTGGGTTGTGGTTACGGTTTTTCTGTCGCTGTGAATATTAGACTTTGACAAACCTAAGCGGATAGCGGATGCATAATATAAATATATAATATATAACGTTCAGTTATGTATTATAACAATAATATAATAACTGAAAGTTATATTTGCTTCCATTTATAGAAAATTAAATCGGTTAAAATCCTTACTTTAATTGAAAGTTGTTAGGAAATAGCAGCAGCTTGCGTTGATTTTTTAAATGTATTATGCACTGTGCAGTAGTGATTCGATGTATTTATTGAAATTTTCATGAGCTTTATTTTCACATTTAAATGTTTCTTTCTTATTTACATGTTACAACTGCGCCTTTCTTAAGCATAATTCTAATTAAGCCACAGCTAGAATTGATTTGACCATATTCTCCTATAGTCATTTTGAACGGGCTATAACAATTTAAAAATCACTGATGTACGATGTAGGTGTACTCAGCCAATTGGGGAATGTTGAGTAGTCATTGTGCTCAATTTCATTTAAAAAATTCTTGAAATGACAGTAGTTGTGAAATAGCTGAATAGCATGAACTTGAAGCTAAGTGTAACAGAAACTATTTTGAACTGACTTTAATTTTAATGTAAAATGTATTTTAAGCGAGTTCAGTCCGACATATGCTTACAACTAGTCCATGCGTAAATAAATGGTTGGGACAATTGGCGCAGTCTAGATAAGACCATTTACAAATAGGCCGGGGGTACTTTTGGGCTTCAAAAGCAACAGAGGATCCTACGATTTTCGCCGAATTCATTTCCAGGTTGGTTAATTTTTACATAACTAAATCAAATATTATGCTCTGGTTTCATTTTATCACACTTAAATTTGTAATGTGTACGTATTGCTGATTAACATATAAAGCTGCTTAACTTCTTAATGAATCAGCAAGGGCAGCAGCCTTGCCGGTCATCCAGAACAGAAGCAAAAATATTTACATAACGATTTCGTACTGCCCCCTACAATATAACTTTTATTGTACATACTAACTGGGAAGAGTTCAACCCTTCAGATAATCAGCACTTTGTTAAATTCTGGACTCGACTGTGGCTGTGGACTATGATTCACATTACATAGCGCTAACTGGAATATGTTAAAAACTTGATAATATATTTTTTAGCAAAAAATGAACCATGCTAAACAACTAATCGGAATTACAATATAGTAAGCTTGAACTACAATTTTTAGGAAACTTATCCTTACCCTATTTCATCAAGAACCAATTACGTAGCTTAACCCTATTAAAGCTCAGTTTTGATTAGACACGCTTTCCGTCGTCTGGAAGGTTAAATAACTCCATATATGACTAACCAGAGAGATTTTTCTAAATTAAAAACCTTCTTTGCTTGAAAACTCCCAACGCGAAGCCAACAGTCAAGCAAGTCCAAAGTACGAGTTCATACTTAGGAAAGCAGCAATAAAAAAGTATCATTACGTACAAAAAAGGAATTAGAAACATATCATGAATAGTCTTTAAGATGAAATGTAACTAAGAAGGAGTTAGCCTGGAAATGCGACAAACCTGACGAATTAGTCACAACCAAACTACAGGATACAATGAAATTCCTTAAGTTCTACACTCTGGCTAAAACGAAAGTCACCCCACTCCTTGTAATGTCCATTTATTTGATGTCTACGCACACAAGTCGTTTTGTTCGCAGAAAAGAGGGTGGTGGTCATATAGATTTAGAAGTAACAAGCCTTGAGCGAGAGCCGGGACGCGACCAGAACGGATTCTTGGAATAAAATTCACCGGGCATCAAATCAATCGGTTTCATCGAGCTGGTGAAGAACCCTCTGGCTCCCACTATTCCTAGCCTCCCCACCATTAGCACCTTGGCCATTGTTGTTTACATTTGCATGGTCCATAGTAGGCATGCTTCCACTTCGGACTGGGAATGGAATTGGGAATGGAATTGGGTATGGAATCATAAGAACGATTTTTGGAAGCATATTTTCCAAGCGTTGATGATTGTACATGAATGGATTATCCCGATTCCTGGCATTGTCATTGGGGCTTGCACGGCCCCGTGTCTCTTGATGACCCATGCTCTCTTGTCCTTGGCCATTTGGAATAGGAAATTTATCAAAATTAGGAGGCTGACCCATCATATTTTGTCTGAAGAATGGATGATTCAAGCCTTCTGTCCCATGCATTTGTGGAGCCAATGGATTAGTGCCTGTTCCAGCAAAGTTGGCTTTATTCAAATGTGGACCATTGTGATTGGCAATAAGCTGCGGAGGAGGTGCCGGTAAATTTTTTCTTCCACGTCTTGCACCAGCCTTTGGTTCTTTCGGAATTCCACGACCACCTTGACCTCCTCCACGTTTTCCAGTGCAACCTTCATTAGGTTTGGTTCTTTTACGTTGCGGACCACTTGCAGGGGATGGCATTGGGCTCAGAGAGTGAATACTGTTACTCCCCGGGCTGGAAGGACGACGAGATGAAGTTACTGAACAAGAAGATGGAGACAACTGGTCACCTTGTCTATTGAACAGATTCCGAGGGGGGGACAGAGCGCTGTTCGCTGTGTGTTCATTGCAAGTAAACAAAGTATCTAACAGCCCTCCTGAGCCTGAAAATCCAGTGTTGGTTGTAGTCGCATTCCTCTTATTGTTGCTATTGTTTGGATCATTTGTAACGTAAACGGAAGTTGATTTGCGAAGCCATAAGTCCGGAGTGATTAAGTCCTTGTTGTTTGGATTGAAAACAGGTCCTTGGAAATTTCCCGAATTCACTTGACCATTTTGCACATGTACATCCTGTAGAGATACAATGATTTTAAATATATACGTTCATTGGCGGGTGCCACAAATATACATATCGGCTCACATCCACACAAAAAACTGCCATGCATTTTAGCAGCTTATATCAACCTTGTGAATCAACTGCAACGTCTAGTGCATTAGCTAATTTGTAATTCGCACATCGAGGAGTGGTTTTTTTGATAGTACTAATGTGTTGTGCACTCCATGCATCATCAAATTGAAATTCGGATTATATGCACCAAATAGGAAAACTGAAGCCTGTGAGTAGGTAACTACATTGCAATTCCATGCATCTAAATCACACTCTACGATCTGTGTGTAACAATTAAGTGTACCTTGAGTTGATCCAAATGTGATGAGGTCTCTTCACAAAAGAGTCTCACCTTAAATTGCGCCAAGCAATAGTCCGAGCAAAATTTTGATTCGTCCAAAGTCCCAGTAAAGTTTGTGCTAACGATACCATGGCCATTGTTGTTACTGCACCACATACACGCGGACCTCTTTTTGAATGAATCTCGACGATACTGTTCGAAACAAATCTCAGAGCAAAATTCATCTCCAATGCCCAGGTCTGCGACTACTTTTTTCTTGTTGCACCAAATGCAAAGATGTTTCGCTTTAAAAATGAAATGACAAAGAATACATCATTCTGAATGGATTCTGAACTATATAACTGGATGTACTTTAATTTTAAATTTACTTTAAGTTGAACATACTGAATACTAAAACAATTTAAACAAAATACAAATGTTCTACCTGCATTGGATTTTCTCAAGTCTAAAACTTGATCCGGAGATTCCTGCAATTATAAAGAAACGTATGGTTATTAGCGTGCAGTCTTGAGATTTGCAGACCTAACAAGACCGCACTGCGTTTGCAATGGCAAGCTTGCCAAATTTGATGCAATGCGATGAAGTTTGAAAAAATGAGTTCGGCACAAAAATTGTTGTCTACTCCTAAAGCCCTGAATTAACTCATCAAATTGAGGCAAGCGAAGTAATTTCAAAATATAAAACAGTCAAATGATATGAATTTGGCTTAATACTAGATACGTATTAGATTGCTGGGATCAAAATGCTTCTCAATTATTAATGCACTATTTCATTGAGAAATCCATCAAACGTTTTGGACTTTCTTCGCTGTCAGGAGAGAAATGGGCCATTGATTGCAATGCAAATGAAGGCGCATTTGAATGATTTCCAATGAAACAAATAATGGTAGAAATCCTAGCTTACACTCCAATTCCTTGTTCCTGGATTTACCTTACATTATTATTAAGTAAGAGAACCTGGCATATACATTATACATGGAAGTAATAGGTAACCGGAGCCAGAGGGAAAGTTCACGCAGCCAACGCACCTAAAAGAGTTTAGAATTTCATTGCCTTTGCCTGCCTTATCTTAGGAATGAAGTTTCACTGCCCTTCCCATGCTTCATAGGGGAAAATATCCCTTTTCCTTCACAAATCTATTTCTTCGTCCACCAATCCACTACTCTTTCTCAGGATTGAATTACTGTTTATGGTAAAACAAATCCGAACACGCAAAACTTTTGGTCCCTTTTCCAATCTCTTCCCAAGCTCATACTGGATTCGGATTCCCATCCCAATTAGAGTGCCATCAACCCCCGTCCACACACGCGTCAGATTTGCATTAATTTATTATTACGTGTTGCTGTCCTACGCACGCAACGACAAGACTTGATTTTTTATGTCTGCATTCCCGCGGAGTAAGTAGTATTTAAATAAGGCGGATGTCTTGCTGACCATTCGTATTTATATTTACTACAGTAAACGTAATTTTTCTGCAATAGCACCACAACCTCTGTCTCCTTGTATTTCACAAGTAAAGAGCCTATTAATGAGACACACGTCCATACTTTTTTTGTCTGGATGAAATCTGAACAACCGAGTTTCATTTTATAACTTTTGGCAAAATTCAAGACGGGGGCACGCCACGCGCTAGGCGTTGAAACAAAAATAAGTGAAGTCATCAAAATGTGTCTCGATATCAATTAGATGTAAATTGAAGGAACGAGGTTTGGAACACTAGACGCCTCATTTGCATCTTTATGCATATAAAAAGCAAATCTAAGTCTATTTAGCGGCAGTAAAACGCAACAGTGACAGTTAATGCTGTTACCAGTTTTTCTGAGGTTTTCCAAGGGTTTGTTTGAGATGTCGTTAAATCAGAAGACAAAACTGCGAGACATGGCGATTTATAACTCATTTTTGTGTGCCTTGTCGATGGTGTAATAAATCAATCGTTCATTGCCAGAAAATTTGGCGTCCGTCAAAACTGTCTCTCAACCATCATCAGTCATGAAATACAGTATAAACCATTTGATCATTTTTTGGCACAGACTGTCTGGTCAACCGGATGGGCTTCATGACTCCTGTGCTTTTTGATTTCGTTTTAATGGGCACTTATGCAGAGTTGTTGGGGCTATCTTGAACTCAACCGGTTCAAAATAAAACATAGCTCTACATACATCCATTGCAATTTTATACCGGGCCCACAAATTTGACATTTGACACTCGTGGACAAACAAATAATAAAACCCTTGCGGCCTTGCGTCATGCTGTTTGAATTCAAGCTGTCTGCCCGTACCGGAGTATGTTTTCGCTTTCTACTTTAATTGAGTATGGACATTAACGTCCATGACTAAACTATTTTATTAACCAAATGACTAAACTATTTTATTGAGCAACTTGTCATCGTACTATATCAGGCAATAACTTGATGAATTAATGCATTCCAATCTACGTCACATTTTCTGGGCATTATAGCCTCCAATCGCGGACATGGGAATGGGTCTGGGCTAACAATTCGTTGAACTTAGAAAAACAAATTTGTTAAAATTACAATTTCGCGCTTTTAGAACATAGAATCTCACTTTGGGTGAGAAAAATTATATTTCCATATTATGGAGTACCTTTTTTCTACTAACTTTTCACAGTTAGTTTACAATTTATCGGCGGTCCCAACAAAATTAATCATTGCGTGGTATGGGCTAAAGCAGATGCTTACCCTGTAGCTTTTTGGCACGCGGTGCTATTAAAATAGATTGAAGGAATCAGATGAGAGTTAACTCGGGTTCCAACATCGCAAAAGCATACGGGAATATCGGAAAGGAAGTCCTTGGTAATCGCACACGGGTCCGACTTTGACTTGGATGTCAATGCATGCATGCTATCCCATACAACTTTTGCCAAGGTTTCCTCTGGCAACTTCCACCCGCGCTCAGATAGAATGAAAATATTCATTCCTTTTCTCTTTCCCATACACATCCAGTAGTGCTCCCTCACATTTTGCATTCCAAGCCATTCATTCAAACTCCAAAAGATGTTTGTTATTAATTAGATACACCTGAGAGGAAGCCTACTAGACAAAACATCCTCTGTCATTAGATGTCAATTTTTCCGATCACACGGTCTGAAGGAATGGCAATCCCCTACTTGTTAAACACATGGAATTATTTTGCCTGCATGCCAGCACTTCAAAATGAAACAGATCAAAATATGATACATGTCCAATTACATTCTCCAGGTTTAAAAGCTGTAAGTTAAAACAAAAATAGGACTCTGGCATTTCAACTCCTACTCATTTGGATTGGATAACATAACCCTTTCTCTCTAATAACCCGGAAAATGCTTCCAGGTAGAATTTACATGGGAGTTGAACAATAATTGGGAAAAACCCTTACAATTCCAACTCTTCCTATTGTTGGTCACGGGAAAGTGTCGGACTTTGTTCTTGCATGTACTTTGCATCATTGGGCATTGGGTTGTAGTGAAGGGACAGTTGTAAATGTAATCGGATCTAAAAATGGAAAGAAGAGAGGAAGGAGTATCGAGTGGCATTCTGGGGATGGGAGAGGGAAAGAGAGAGATGAAAACATTTGTATATGAAGTTGTAATAGAAAACCCGGGTAGGAACACGATCTTGGAACCGAAATAATAAACCAGTGTGTAATAGTATCTTCCTCTTGGCTTTGGTGATGCTGTACTCCGTCGTCGTCTCCTTCCATAGTCCCATGGCTAGAATTGCCCTGTTCCTCCGGATTATCATCTCCTCTTTCAGCATACAGTCTCCTGTCTAACGCAAGTGGCCCAAAATAATATCACCTAACTCCTTCTGTTTTCCCGTCACCGAAAAATCAGGAGAGCTTTCTCTCAAAAACCAATTACCCATGCAAATACATAAGAATGTCTCTGAGGAATGTAATCAAGGCTACTTCAGAAAACACATATATCATCAGCACCAACTCACAAACTTATTTCGATGGATGAGAAAAATCTCTCATTTTATGGCAACGTGCGCCCTTCTGGGGGAATTGCTCAAGACAATCTTTACGTACTTAGAAGTCAAGACAGGACAGGACTTCGCTACGCCTCACATTTTTATTTACAAAAACAGCGTCATCAATTGGCCTGATCTTAGTTCTCACGTCGCGATCGAGTCCTCGGCATAAGCTATCCCTTTGGGACTACTTTGCATTGTGGAATGTAAATTCAGCAGGGTCGGTGAGGCGAAAGGACTCGCATGTTTTTTGTGTATCTAGAAGAATCTGGATCAAACGGGGTTTCCAGCAAATCTGGCTAAAGTCAACAATGCTGGAACTAGACTCTCATTGTCTGAGGATAATTAGAAACCCAGTATCCCAGATTGGAGATTGTTTTGCCGTTTCAAATGAGGACTCAAGGCCTTCACTGTTGACTGTTCCAGTCGGTCTCATGCAACATTGTGCTCAATGTTGACTATCTGCTGACGATTGTTAAACATTCACATAGCAATAATTAGATTTTAGAATTGAAAGATTTAAACCACGTCTTTGATCATAATCCGCTTGTGGTCAATACTGACTGCATGACTGCTATTAACAGCATCTGAAAACTGTATGCGAATCAGTCAATAAAAATATGCCTACATGGTAAATAAATGAGTTTACCCCAATTCAATTAGCTGCGCTTTCAACCAAAACATGGGAAAACTAACCAGAAGCATTGCCATCTAAATATCAAGAGTGAGGCTTTTCCTTTGTTCAACGCAGTTGACTAATTAGGTTCCATCAATAGTCGCATAATCCACTGCCCGTGTCCTAATTAGTAAAAAGTACAAAAAATGTAAACTTACTTCAGTTGAACCATCCATGATTTTGTGTTTGATGTTTGGAAAAGTTGAGACCAAAACAAACAGTTTTGACGTTGGGCGTCCGGATACTTGTTTGAACTTTGAAGGGGAACGTGAGACAGGATTAAGTAATTTGCCTAATTATTTTGCAGAGCCAAAGCAGCAGCACGACCAGGTCGGCCGATAAATTCCGTTGTCGAGTGAGTAATGGAGGATGGGTCGTAATTATCAAGGCTGTTAAATTTAATAATTACACACTTGGAAGAATGTGAGAAGGTAATAGTTTGAGGTTGGGGTCGTGACTGAAGGAAAGTAGGAACGGGGTCTGAGTTGTGTATTGGGAAGTCAGCATGGGTTGACGCCGGGAGTGGAGAAGTGGAAGAGCTAAAAGCCAGGCAGCAGAATCCACGGGGGAAGACGGCGGGTGATGTACCGGTGCACCGAATTTCCTTGCGCACAATAATAATCTTACTTTAAACTTGGTTTTAGAATGAAGCACGGAATAACATGAACTACATAACGAGGATCTTCCAATGTTATTTCCGTACACCCGAAAAATGTGTCCGAATGACTCTCTTCCCCAACATTTCATGAATGTAATATAGGGGATTGTAATGGCTAGTGCGGCGGGTAAGAAGAAGAACGACTTGACTGCTTCGCTGGACGGATGCTTCTGTGCGAGCCGCAATATTACAGCCCACCGGTGGATTCCAAGACTTAAGAAATCAAAACCTTGACAAACAAACAAATTTCATGGGATTGTAAATTAACCAGTGTAGTAAAAGGTTTAATAAGAGAGGGCTTGAATTTTAACACTGGATATTGTTACAAATTCCTTCAGGTAATTCTCAAGAACTTTCGCTTTAATTCTAGCCATGAACACAAATCTTCACCAAAGGCACATATTAAAAGCTCACAATTTTAAAAAATAAAGCTGGGATAGGAGTACCAAAGAAATGTGAAGACAAAGAAACCAAACGGCGGAGATTTATAACATAACATTATTTATTTATAACAATTTCATGCAAGTTAGAGAAATGCCTTAACAGGTTGTTCAGCTGGAATTACTATAAGTGGTGATGGAGCACCTTAGTGTGGGCACAACAATTATATAGACTCACAAATCAAAATTTATTTCAAAATCAGCTTTAAAATTTTAAAACAAATTAAAATCTCACTAAAGAAATATTTGTTGGTTTGGTTAGTTGGGGGCGGAAGAATGCTGGTTGGGTTGGAGGGTGATGCGCCATGCAATTGGAGAATCAGACAACCTGTCAATATCCTGAATAAAATTCTAAGGACTTTTCCGGCTCGAAGTCATATACCCTACAGGGAATCATACTTACATGTGTATCTTATCTTTAAGTTTAATAATGTCAATAATGTCAATCAGTGCTTACTTAAAACAAAAATGGATTAAACTCCCAGTCTCATTTCGTTTAATCACCAGATAGAGTTTTTATGTATAACCTCACGCGCTTGTCTGACATGCCAATCTGCTCAAACGTAAACCTACATACACATACATACATACTGTATTCCTGTATTTCATTCAACTTCTTGAGTATATCATTAATTTGTTAGCATTTGGCAAAAAGTATGTCAATTTATTCTTTCATAAATAGGCAGACTGTTAAATCAAAGCAGTTAACCTTTTGCAAATTCACCTGCGCAGATGTTGTGAATTAAATTTGAAATTTTAGTAGTTCAAACTCAGGTCACAATTTTTTCATTAAAGGCGTCGAAACTACAAGTAGACCGTGCGAAGGCTCAGTTTGTGGGATTGGATTATATCATTTCCCCAAGAAGTTATAATAGGTCGGTGTGGAAGTGAAAATTGAAAGAACTGATTTCCGTCAAAAACTGTCAATGCCAAGTGACTTATCAAATTGTCTAAAATATAAAAATGAAAAGTCCTGCAATTTGTTGATTTCGACCCTTCATCAAAATGTGTTAAATTAGTCGTGGAAGTCGCTATCTCGTGCTTCTGTTTTTTTCTGAAATGCCTCGAAATATTTTTAATGCCCACCTCCGCCTGCTAGAACAGCAATTCATTTCAACTACAAATTTATCCATTCAATTGTAAACAATTTGTTTCAGTCCTGTCTAATCATTAATCTAATCTAATCATAAATTCAGTCATAACTATTCACACTGATGTTGATTGCTTCCGTCGTCCGCCGTATAAATAGAATATGCAAAGGAGTATAATTTTAGTGGGTGCAGTAGTTCGGCCGGCATGAAGAAGCTTGCCTAAGAAATATGATTTCAAAATATTGTCATCTGAGACTGCAAATTTGTCGAATATTTTTAGTCGGTATAGATTTTCCAGGCACTGTGGATTTGAGTTGGAATACATTCATTGTAGTACTTGCTCATTATGTAGCGTGTTTGGTGCTGAAATTTAAAGTGTATATTAATCTAAATGCCTTTAAAATGATTATTTTGAATTCAAATGTTTTAAAAACAAAGTCGTCCAATATTTTACTTGCAAATTCGGCTTCTATTCCACCACACGGATAAGTTGATGGTAAATGTGTTTAACATAACTCGTAGAAGAACACGAAGACATATGACCGTAATTAGAAAAAAAACATTCTTGAATTTGCAATTCGACAACATTCATTTAATTCATAGAAAATTAAATCAACAAAACTATAACTTTCCCGACTTCAATAATACTTATTTCAAGTGGTAATAAATTTTATCAGCCTCTAAGAGCTGAGTAGGTGCTCCGCTGAGCAAATCCTTTCCTTCTGATGTTTTTGGGAATGCAATCACATCTCTTATTGACTTCGCACCTGTGATCAGGGCTACCAGTCTGTCCAAACCTATTAGTTAAAAACTTAGATATAATATTACAACAAAACAAGCGGTCAATTTAACAAGTATGCTCCAAATGCTTAATTTATAATCAGATTAAATTAGCGCATCACCTATAGCAAATCCACCATGCGGAGGACAACCCGAATCTAACGCATTCAGCAAGTATTCAATGTCATCCGTCGGCAATTTTAAAATATTCTCAAATACGTGCCTCTGAACTTTAGAATCATGAATTCTGATTGATCCTCCACCAATTTCATTTCCGCGGTACACTAGGTCATAGCTCAATCCAATGGCCTAAATTTGGTAATTTAAATCACTTAGTTGTAGTTTTGAATCGAATTTCATGAAAACAAGCAATGTTACCTTTTCAGGATTTTTGTAAAGATCCTCCAATGACGCAGGCATTGTGAATGGATGATGTGAAGCCTGCAATTCATTGCCGCTAGATTTGCTAAATAGTGGGAAATCAACGATCCAAACAAACCCACCCGTGTCAGGTTTATCACTTCCGTACACCGACATTGCCGTCTGATAGGTCATTACTTGAAATTTTCCTGTGGAAGTAGGAAGTTCGAGCGAGTAACCAAGTAGATCCTCAACTAGACTCATAACTTGCTCCCTTGTTGTAAAAGACAATTCTATATCCAGCTGAGTAAACTCAGGCTGACGATCCGGCTTGGATTTTTCATCCCGGTAGCACCGTGCTACTTGATAGTATCTGCAACATCACATCATACGCATTTTTAAAAATTTACTTGTTAAAAATATAAAAATACACAGTATATATTAAATCCAGAGCTGGAAGCCCAAATTTGCGGGGGTTAAATATTAGTTTAGTTACCTGTCCATTCCACCAATCATCAGTAACTGCTTCAAAACTTGTGGTGATTGTGCCAGTGCGTAGAATAAGCCTTTATGGTGAGTTGCGACTGGATATTCACGTGCACCCTGAAACGCAATTTTGACGCGAAACATGAATGCCGTGGCATGTATCAAATTATAATAAATTATTTAGAACTCACTCCAGGAGTTCGACGCAGTAGAGTTGGTGTCTCAATATCTATGAAATGATTCGAATTCATAAAATCCCTCATTCTCTTGATTAAACGAGCTCGGAGCTTTAACCGTTTCTGAAACAAGACATCCCGTAAATCCAAAAACCGGTATTCCATGCTAAGTTCCTCATCAACCTGAAATAATACCAAAGTTTTGAGTTCAAACAAATGTATTTAATATCCTAGACACCCTGCGCATTTACATCTTCCAAACCTCCACGAGGCAGACATAAACCAATAAAACACGTCACCCACCTTTCCATATTCTCGGTTTGAAAGCCGTGATTTCTCAGCTTTGCTGATAATTTCCAAATCTTCAACTTGAACTTCTATCTCCCCTGTGATGTTGTCCTAAAGTGCGAAAAATTGTAAAATAGTTTGACAGGTGACAGGACAGACATTATTGTTACATTAGTCACATTTTAACTATGCACTACAAACTTACAGTTCTTTTTTGCTTCTCCGGGCGAAGTGCTACAGTCCCAACAATTTTCAAAACAGAGTCAAGCGGAGATGCCTCGATTTGACTCATTAGTTCCAAATTCTATTGGTGATGTAAATAAGCTAAAATTTTGCTATCTCCAAAATTGTGCATAATATTGATTTAACTCACATTATTAGCGACAATGGCTTGTGTGCCGCCATGAGTGTCTCGTAAGACAAAAAACATTCCACGTAGCCTCTTGTATGTTAGCCAACCATAAAGGGTTACGTTTTGCCCAACATTTGACACATTCAGTTCTCCACACGTATGGCTCCTTGTCGTGTACTTGCTTGCCTCAACATTCTTTAGAGTGTCGCCCAGATCTGGGAAACATAAATTGGGTCGTAACCTTGAAGTGCTCCTACAAAATACAGTTCACATTCAAATCAAGCTCCACATTCAAATCAAGCTCACAACTAAAGTTTTTAGCTCAGAGTAAGAAATAGACACCGAGTTCGTCCCACCTAATCTAATTTTGCAGAATTGTGTGCGGGATTTAACAGTTCAAGCGTTCCGCGGAAAAGGACCCATAATTTTCATCTAAAATGACAGTTTGTTACCCATAGCAACCGCTCTAAATTCAAGCCAATAATCGAAACAAAATTGTTTG
>JAAXYW010000847.1:0-28547 GCA_036851895.1 Orthonychiurus folsomi | reverse complement strand
ATCCGCCGTTATGCAAATCAACAAATTGATGCTGAAATACAGGAAGTATTTTAATGGATTTGAGGTTCCAGTTCACCGCACTTACATCGGATCTGTTTCCGAACTCAGTTCATTCAGACTACGCGATGTGCAGAAGAAGAAATGGAGATATAGTATTGGAGTCGCTAAGCTTGCATTCGAACTTGGCGTCTATCGTAATTTTACTCCAAGGTTTGTCAAGTCCGACTGGCAGAAGACACGGGGTACCCGAATATCTCCTGGTTACTATTTTAGTGATAATTCGATTGAAAATAAAATTATAGCAACAGCTATAGCATATCTCAATTTCCTCTACTGTAAAAACGCAACCGTTAAACATGAAAACGGATTCCTCGCATGGACAAAACCATTGGACGCCATCTGTTGGATTTTGGTATTCTCTGCAATTGGACTGCTGACTATTGGGTGCAGTTCACGATATTTGACCTCAGTCAAGTGGACCCTGCCGAAGTGTCACTTCCTGATTCAATTGGCTTGCCGCACTTGCTTAGGCATAACTGGTTCTCTCATTTGTCAGGGCTGGAACTTTAAAAAGTGCAAATGGCTTATTCTTCTTTGGGTGACCTCTTCTTTGCTGATTAACATTAACTACGGTGCATTCTACACAAGTAATTTTATTGTGGGAGGAGAAGTAAATGTAATCGAAACATTTCCTGATCTTACAAACAAAGGTTACACTGCAGTTTTTAAATCAGCAGTGAAATTTGATGAAACTATTAAAAAATACAATAATTCTCTGCGAGATTCAAAATTCACATTTGATTACGAATTATATGACGATAAAGTAGTAAAAAGCGGAAATAAAAGGAGATACTCTTTTTATGATTACGTGTTCAGGGCTAGCACAAATAAGTACATTGTTGACTACGGATTTAGAGTTGAGATTATTGCAAATGCCTGGGTCAAAGCACACGAATACGTTGTGGATGGAAGGCATTTACCTAGATCCGTGTGTCACATTGGAAAGGAAGACATGCTTTATGGAACAGCAGGATTTCGATTCTACCCACCAAACGCGGCTGTGTTAGCCAGGGCTTTCGCGGAGATGGTGATGTTTGGATTTCAGATAATGTGGGAAGATGGCGTTACAGTTCAATTGGTGACAAAACAGATTGCACTACCGATTGAATCCGAAGCCAAAACACACTCCAAGTACGAATCTCAAAATGAGAACTTTAGTTTATATGAATCCGAGCCGTTTTGGCGCATGCTGCTCTACGGACTAGGAATTAGTACATTTCTGTTTCTCGTGGAAATATTGGTGGGATTCATTGGGCCAAAATTGCAGGCGATGGAATGGAGGTTGCTCATTCCGAAAATGAAACTAAAATGCATTAGATTTCGAGAGATTGTGGTTGTTGGTTGGTCGAGGTGCTATAAATGTAAAAAGTTTTGTTAAATTAAATTTGTTATCATTAAATTTAAGATGTAGCAATATGAAATAGGATACATATGTATATGCCATTTGTGATGCACTTGTATAACACAGCAAGCAAATTTCACTGCACCTTTTCCATTTGGACTTTAGTTGGCGTCTCAAAGGAGCAAGTGCTGTATATTAGTTCAAATTGTAAATTAAATGTAATGTGGCTGCATTTGTCGTTTAGCAACTTAACTTAATAAATACATTTCAAATTATATAACCAAACTGAAGCAATTTTTCACTTCTTGGCGGGATTTTAAAGTTTTGAACATTTGAAACTACAACCTTTAGAAGCTTAATCTCTTATGGGCAGGCGCTGAGCGGAGCGAAGCCACCTGACTATGCGAGACAATTGGTGTTTGATTTTTTGAATTTGGGCGGTTTTAGCTATTTTTTGAAAATTTAAACATATCAATCTACGTCATTTACAAAAGCAATCTCGTATGAACTAAAAATTTTAAAACCCGCCAAATCCGCCAAAAGTCAAAAATTTAAAGTTTTGATTTTCTCGTAGAATCAGGCGGTCGATTCGCTCTTCTCAGCGCCTGCCCTCACGAGATTGCGTTTCAACTGCACAAAATAATTGATCACACAAAATATGTATGCTTGTGAATCTCTCAGCAACTCTGACTTTTTCCAATAATTACAGCTCGGCCAACGTTTGTTCTTTGAAAGTGTTGGGTTTCGTGTTAAGATTTCGGATTCTAAAAGTATGGAGCTTTTACATTAATGCCAATTCAATATGTATTGATGGATTTTGTGTTGTGTGCTATCAGGTAGTGTCGAGTGCGATGAGTTTCAGCAGCGGGACAAGGCTAGGCATTCTCTACAAAAAATATTTGGGTACGATTGGTGCAAGCTATCAACAAGTACTTCATTTGCAAAATAAATAATTCATCATTTCAACGTCAAATACCAACTAAAGGAAATTGAACTCTGCTACAACCCAAACATGTAAAACTTTCTTCTCTCCAATGTCTAGTTCTAGTCTTGTTGGTTCTCAATGCGGCGGATTAACAAGCAATACGCAGTAGTAGCCTGTAGCTATTGCGTTCCGAGAAATATCTGGCAGTGTCGATCGTGTCATTGGACAAAAAAGATGTTATAATCCGCAAGACTGTTAAGCCTTGCGTATCATTTGAGGATATTCCTGTTTATAGTCCTATCTATAAACCAATCAATCTTAAAATGAAGACCATCACCATAAGTGTTTGCTTGTTGTTAATTCTGTGGCAAAGGTGCGCCGCTGTTATCGATATGAACACATTCTTAACACAATTTCAAAACTGTAAGATCTTGGTTTACTCATTTGGAAATGAACTCTCGGACAATGCTGTGATCACTTCTTTGGTATCCTTGCAGTCACCTTACAATATTTTAACATACTCTGAACTCATGGAAAGTTCTGACTGGGAGTCCATCAGGGACACTTGTCGGGTTTACATATTCAACTTCAATGATCAACTTCCATTCGGTTTTCTGACAATGAAATCGAGGAACTATTTAAAAGCGGAGGACGAGACGGACGTCAACTTGGCCATGCTTCCCGCTAGTAATAATGCGCCAAGGATTGACCGACAGTATGGATTCATTCACCAGTTCTATGATTGGAATGTGCTTAGGATTACATTGGATACCAAAGGACCAGACCGCTTGCACGTTAGATCAATTGCGTATTTGAGGCGGACTTGCAATCGATATATGAAGGCTTGTTGGAAACATGTCTTTACATACATAACTCACAGGCAAATCAACAGATTAATGCTGACATACAGAAAGGATTTTAATGGATTTGAGGTTCCCATTCATCGTAACTACATCGGATCTGTTTCCGAACTCAGATCATTTAGACTTCGCGACGTGCAGAAGAAAATGCATACAATCCATGTAATTGGTTTCGCGAAGCTTGCCCTCGAACTTGGCGTTTATCTTAATTTTACGACAAGTTTTGCGTACAAGTCCTACTGGTTGAAGCTAGGGGGTACCCAAATATCTGCTGGTTACAATTTATGGTCTGTTTCGATTATAGACAAAATTATACCGACAGATATGGGCTATCTCCATTTCCTCTACTGTAAAAATGCAACCGCTAAACATGAAAACGGATTACTCGCATGGACTCAACCATTGGACGCCGTCTGTTGGATTCTGGTACTCTCAACAATTGCAACACTGACTATTGGATCCAGTGCACAACATTTGACCTCAGTGAAGAGAGCACTTTCGTATTATCAATCCCTGATTCAGGAGCTTTCTCGTATTTGCTTAGGTTTGAGTGGTTCAATTATTGGCCAAGGTTGGAATTTTAAAAAGTGCAAATGGCTTATTCTTCTGTGGGTGATTTCTGCTTTATTGATTAACATTAATTACGGCGCTCTCTACACAAGTAATTTGATGGTTGGGGAAGAGATAGATGTAATCGACACATATCCTGATCTTACAGGCAAAGGCTACTCGGCAGTATTTCAATCTACACGCATCTTTAATACGTTGTATGAAACTTTTAAACTATACAACAATACAAATAGATGGGATTCGAAATTCACGTTTAATTACGAGGTATATGATGAAAGAAAGGGTTATTTTTTCTATGATTACGTGTTCAGAGCCAACACGAATAAATACTTTGTTTATTTTAAATTGGGCATTGAAGCTATTGCAAACGCTTGGGTCAAAGCAAACGAGTACATTGTGGATGGAAGGTATCTGCCGAGGTCCGTGTGTCACATTGGAAAGCAAAAATTGCTTTACGGAATGGAAGGATGGCGATTCCGACCTCCAGACTCGGCAGTGCTAGCCAGGGCTTTTGAGGAGATGCTGATGTTTGGATTTGAGAAAGTATGGGGTGGCGTTTCACGTCAACTGTTGAGAGAACATTATGCTTCTATGATTGAATTCGGCGCCAAAGCACACTGCAAGGATGAACCTGAAGATGAGGGCTTTAGTTTTTCTGCATCCGAGTCATTTTGGCGGTTGCTCCTTTGCGGGCTAGGAATTAGTACAGTTCTGTTTCTCGTGGAAATATTTGTCGGATTCGTCGTGCCGAAATTGCAGGCGGTGGAATGGAGGTTGCTCATTCCGAAAATGAAACTAAAATGCATTAGATTTCGGGAGATTGTGATTGTTGGTTGGTCGAGGTGCTGTAATAAATGTAAAAAGTTGGGTTAAATTATATGTTATGATTAAATTTAAGATACTGCAATGTGGAATAGGATACAATGTATATACCATTTGTGATGCACTTGTACAACACAGGATGGAAATTCCATTTGGATTTTAGTTGGCTTCTCAAAAAAGCAGGTGCTGTAGATTAATTGAAATTGTACATTAAATGCAATGGAGTTGAATTTGTCATTTTGCAACTTAGATTATTAAATACATTGCAAATTATATGACCAAACTGAAGCAAGGTTAAATTTTTCACTTTTTGGCGGATTCGGCGGAATCCATTCACGTTCTTTATCTCAACACGTATGGTTCTAGGCTGACAAATTCTGAATGTGAATTTCCCACGCGTTTTGACGTCTGTAATTATGTAGGATCCATGCACTTTTGCATATGAATTCAAATGGGTCAAAAGGTTCAGATACTTTATTGCATTTTTACCAATAGCCATAATGAAAATTAGCCACTGCTGACGCTGACACTAAATCACAACAGCGGGGAATCCTACCCCCGTCGTAAACAGTAGTAGTCGTTAATTTCCCCTTAATGCCAAGTCATAAATTGAGGAAATGAAGTCATTAATTCGCCCAGTATGCTCCCTCTCCTCCGGCCGCCGGTTAAAATATTACAGGTGCTAAATTCAAGTACCAGTGCAATGCAATGTTGGGCATAACAATAGCTGGGTGAAGCCTGTAGGGTAGGAATAACATGTTGAATCCGACTGAGCATGTGATACATACTTGCTTAGCTTGACATGTCCATATGACCGTCCATCTTGCTGTGAACAATGGAGTCAATTTACTCATAAAAGTCAAACTTATCTTGCAAAGATAAGGGATAAGGGAAGGCAAAGTTGAGGGGATGGGGAGATCAGTAAAATGTCCAACAACTTCCACGCAAAATCCTTGTCAGGCTAAGCAAGAAATGACAGAGTGTGCTTAAAAAGAAAAGATTTTTTTCATTTCCAATACAATATAACCATACCACCATATTAGTCATTGTTTCAAAAAATGTATGTACGTGTATTTCCTATAATAATAAGAGTTTCCAAATTTTCAGAAGTATTAATGCTGGGTTATCACTGCACTTTTTTGTAACAATGAAAACCAAACAATGAACTATTTAAATTATTTCTATGTTCAATACTTCCGGTTTTGCGTCTGTTTGTTAATAATATTAATTGTGTAGAAAAAAGCTGTACTCAACAATGAGTTTTTCTTACAATTGTTCAAAAGACGGGCTTGGATATCAAAATATGTCGCTATATAAATTTGAAATGTCATTATTAATTGCAATACAGTGACAATAGTAAATACACCTTATGCAAATTACAATATTTATTTTAAAAAAACACCACAATGCATGATTACTGAACCAGAAATTTAATGATAATCCAAATTACAATATTTTGAATAATTAATGTCCACATTGTGCACCACCCTTTCTGCATATCACAGCACTACTGCACTGGATAACAATAAAAATTTGTATGGTGTTGGTTTGCTTGCTTTTGCCATACTCAGTATCCCATTTCCAACGAGCTCTATACATTGCACTGCAAAGCAATAAAAATCGGGAACCGGTTTCCCTCTCACTGAGAAAAGAAGGAAAAGACATAAATTATTCAACAGCCTTATAATAGCACCTAATGAAGAGATCAAGTCTGCCTTAGCACATACACTGCATTGCATTTGTGAAATTTATACAAAAAAAGTTTGGCGTATGCGTTGCACGCATTCGACGACGACGACGACGTACGTTGTATTTTTCTTTCATCTTTGCATGGCATGGCATGCAATGCTTATGTTTAAGCGGTCCAGTGATAAGATAATTTAGTGGAAGCTATTTATTTACCGCCAAGGCATCTGTTTAATTTCCCTTAAAAGGGTTGGCGGAGTCGGAGTCGGTTGGAGATTTTTTCCCGCTTTGCCAAATTCGTAAATCAGAAGCATTGGCAAAGGCAGCGCAGCGCTGCATGCATGCATAGTGCATTCCGTTTGTGTGACTTTGTTTACATTTAACTACATGCAAAATGGAAATACTTGGCGAACATTTTAAATTGTTTGCCAAATGAGTTTCCTTGAAATGCAGGGAGTTTACGGTGACAATCTTCAGGGCGGGAAATTGGTAATAGAAAAAATTTGCAAGAAATCATTGTAGCAGCATTTGAGTGCGCACGCCGATAAGTGCATGTTTTTAAGCATTTACGCCAACTATTTTAAAAAATAATCGATTAATTTCAGAAATGGTTTTACAAAATACTCGACATTAACAACTTTGGTTTTTGCAATGAAGAAGACCTGAGGTCAAAGGCTACACATGTAAATTATACAAAGAATGCCAATAAGATCAAACTATAAATGGAAAATTGTCCACAAGTGCCCTGTTTGCAAAATAATTTAATCATTATTTCAACCTGGTTTATTTGCTTGCAAAAACAAAACTCCATAAGCAGAACTCGCCAAATATTTACCTTGAAACCACGATTTGCTACTATAACAACATGGTTTTTAAAACCTTTGGGAAATGTCGTTCTAAATATCGTATTGCAAATAAATAGTAGCTCACTGATAGGGTTTTCTGCTTGCAAAACTTCTACATGCAAGAGAACTGACGACAAGTTTGGCTATGGCTATGTTCTAACTACAAGTTAATTCCCAAGGTGATTAACATGTCGCACAGTAACTCGGGTTCAGGTAAAATAGGTCCAACCAGGTCATTGCTTAAAAGCAGCCCGGTTCGAAAGGTGTTATTTAAAATTAAAGTGCAATACAAAGCTAACAATTTTAAAATGAAGGTTCATATTACCAGTGTCTGTTTCTATTGGTTAATTACTTGGCAAATTACTTTGTCGGATATTGATGTAGTGACATTTTTCACACCATTTCAAAACTGTAAAATCCTGATTTACTCATTTTTGAACGAAGGGTTGGACAACATTGTGATTTCCGCAATGCTATCCTTACAATCTCCTTACAATATTTTGAGGTACAACTACCCCATAAATAGTTCTGATTGGGAGTCCATCAGGGACAATTGTCGGATTTACATATTCAATCTAAATAACGGACTTCCAAACTACTTTGTGCAACCAAGCAGTGTTTTTATTGCATTATCAAGAAATAATTTGAAAGCGGAGGATGAGACAGATGTCAATTTGTTCCTGCGACCCACGGTTGTGACAAAGAATTTTGCCCACCAGTTTAAATTAATTCGTCAAATTGACGATTTCCATTGGAATATATTTATGGTTACATTGGTTCTCAGATCTTCACGACTCGGATCCGACGTGATTCAAAATGTTGAGATTTTTAAATGGAATTGTGAAAACTATGCAATAACCTGTTGGAAAGTGATCCGTGAAAATCACCACATAATGGAACTGAACAAAACAATAATGAAGTTCAGAAGGGAATTTTATGGTTTCAAGGTTTTGGTGCTTCTTAACAATAATACTTCAACTTTAGATATTTCCATTCACGATATTCTCTTGAAGTTCGGCCTAAGGGAGATATTGGCACTTAATCCCGAATACAATAAAATTGGACTATCGAAGCTTGCAGTTGAGCTAGGTGCTTTTCTTAATTTTACAGCTATTTTTACCACCGTATTTGCGTCTGGTTCATGGCCTGTAGTCTCTGTAATATACCCTGGCTATGCCTTTGTAGGATACTCGGAGTTAGATAATGACTACCAAGTAATACAAACAAATTTGCAATATTCATATTTTCTGTATTGTAAAAATACAACTGTGGCATATGAGTACGGATTCATTGTTTGGGCTAAGCCATTGGATGCCATCTTGTGGATCTTGCTATTGCTAACAATTGTAGTACTGACTATTGGGTACAGTGCGCGATATTTAAATTTAGGCTTTTGGAAATGTACACCATTAAATTCTCAAGCCATGATTCAAGTCGGAGGTCATACTTGGCTAGGTTTGACTGGCCTAGTTGTTGGTCAGGGCTGGAATTTTAAAAAACTTAAATACTTTATTATGTTATGGGTCAATTCTTCTTTGTTGATTAACTTTTGTTACAACGCTGTTTATCAAACTAATTTAATTGTAGGAGAAGAGCTCATTATGATCAATTCGTACTGTGATCTTCAAGATAAAAGCTACAAGATGGTCTACCGTACTAAAGCGGAATTTGATGAATTAACTGAAATATTAAATAATTACAACAAAACTTTTAAACACAAGTCTAAATGTGCACGGCTTGAATACGAAATGCACGCGGGGGATCTGTACTCTTTCTACGATTATGTGTTCAGACTTAGTACGAATAGATACATTGTTAATTCAAAGATGGAAGTTGAAGCTGCTGCTAATGCTTGGCTTAATACTCACTACGACATTGTGGACGGAAGAGAATTGCCAAGTGCTGCTTGTCGCATTGGAAATCAGAATTTTTACGTTGGAATAGAAGGATGGATGTTTTATCGACCAAATTCTGATGTCTTAACAAGGGCTTTTGCAGATATGATAATGTTTGGCTTTCAAAAATTGTGGAATAATGTTAATGTTCAATTGTATAATAAGCATGTATTAACACAAATTCAAAGAAGTAGCAAAATATACAACAAATATGGGAGTGAGAAACAAAACGTTCTTGTTTATGAATCCGAGGCATTAGCATACTTGCTACTATATGGATTAGGAATTGGTGTAATCTTGTTTTTAGTTGAACTTTTGCTTGATTGTTTAGCAAAACATGTCCAGTTAACAAACAATGTTGCACTAAATGTTAAACTCTGATTAACAATGATAATGGGATATGACACAGCAGAATGTTCACTTTAGTTGGGATATTTCTGTTGTATAGTATGTAAGGACAACGGAAATTGCTTGCATTTTATTTGCACGCAGCACTGAATTAAGTTTTACATAATGATTGGATGACTTAAATTAATATTAATTAAATACATTAATTTACTATTATTTCTAAAAGTAAGTAATATTTGTTGCAAATAAGGTCCTCTTATACCAATTTATTCTGACAAAATTGACCTAATAAAACAATTAGCTAGCTAACGGCATAATTAATTCGTCTTCTATTTGCGTTAAACCTGAGCTAGTCTACTTTTATTTTTAACATATAACGAAACCATAGAAGAATTTCATGAAATTCCCGTTATTACGTGCTACAAAATTTGCAACACGTTAATTAGCTTCTAACTGCCATTAAGAACATCTTAACAGAAAAAAGTCAGCTACAATTGCTGAAACGAGGCTTGTTCAAAATATACGTACAATTTACCTTTGGAATTGATTGCAACTCTTACTCAAATAATAGGCGATAGGTTGACTCAATTAAGCCATTACCATCTGATCGGAGCCACTCATGGTTTTTAACCTTTTTCTATCCAAGGCAATCATTTTCCACACTGGCTACGTCTGCACGCAAATGCCTCATCCGTGTAAACGACCATGCAACAAAAACAAGACAAAAAGGTGTGTACGTGCAAAAAAAATTCCACCGATTCCATGCTGTGTAAGAATTTTTAATGGAAGGAAAGGTGGAGTCGTAGGAGTCGTAAATGCTCATGAAGGTAAATGGACCAAAGCTTGGATTGTTTTTCGTGCTTCTCACTCTTCTTTTTCTCCTGTCAGTCCAGGATTTAATTATAATGTAACATTTCATCAAAGGGGAAGATGACGACTGACTTGACTAGGTGCATACACATAGGATGAGCTGTGCAAAGTAATAATTACCTCCAGCACCGGTTTTCTTCCTTCCCTCGTTTTGCTCGAGCGAATCGAAAAATGACTTGATTACTCACTTTTATACGTACGTATAGTACTGCCAGCGCCCTTAGTACGTATTCCATTGTTGTCTAAATGAGAAAAAAATTAAATTATTTTCGCAAGATAAATAGCCTTGTTATATGTAATAATGTTCATTTGGGTAGGTGTCAGTACGTGGGTTGGTTTTTTGTTTAATTTGGAGCAATTTAAAGCTTTTGGCACAGGTTAATGAGTTGTCAATTATATTAAATGAGTTTCCACGGAATTTTGGATTGGGTAGGAGGAAAAATTTGGCAGGCAGATATTTCCATGCATATTTGCAAAAAAAACAATGACTAAACATTTTTAAGGGAATATAAGAGGATTTTGCCTCAATATGGCAAAATCCTCAATATAAGTCAATACTTATTAAATGCCAAAAAGTTGTATATGTTTTGCAATACACATACAGCATTGTAAAAGTATCAAAAAAGTTGATTATTTCGGGCAAAGCCGAATTGGGCCTCCCAGAATCCTAGGTTTGACAAAATAATAATCCTATTTCAAAATCGGTCACTGAACAAAGTACTTTTCCAAAGAAAGTAAGTTAGTAGGGTTTGAAATGAAGGAAAGTACTTAAGTCGAAGTAGGTTTCTCTAAGAAGAAAGTCAGCCAGCCAGCCACTCCGTCTGTATTACGTACCTGAATTGTCAAGCCTTACTCATTAGCCTTGTATGCACTGGTAAGGATGTCAAAGCTTCAAATGGGGCGGGCCATGTCATTTCTGGGAATGGAAACGCTAGCTACTTTCTTTTGAGCTCTTTTTTCCCCCTCATCCAAAGTAAAGTAAAAGTTTCCCGTGCCCGTCCCCTTTTGTTCGTGCGTTTCCTTTTGCTAGCTACTTTTCATTTCTGAATCTAAAAGCCCCACTTCACCTCCCCTCTTGTACAGAATCACCTATTATTAGATTATTTTTGAGTGGGAAAGGAAATTGAAATGAATTTGTTTGCCGGTAAGCTCTAGCTGCTTCCAGGGTACGGAGTAATAAACAATGACATTTGAGATGGAATAAATAAAACAAAAGGCGAGGAGTGGCAAGAAATTTGAAAGCTTTTCCGTCGTTGTTGTTTGGTGGCGCGGTCGCGGGGGGAAGGCGGGGTATTCCAACTTGTTAGGTTTATTTATGATGACGGGGACGACTTTGGGGCTGGGATTTCAATTGCATTACAAAAAATTTGAATTTACGCGCCGTGCTGATAACCACTTAGCATTTCCAGTTTCTTGTGTTTTTTACTGGACTGATGTTAAATAAATTAGTTCTTGAAATCTGGTTTTACGCTGGATTCCCGAATTCTAAACAATTTGAATTGTATTCACGTTTTTGTGTCGTTTACTAATTAAGCACAATTGCTACAAATTTGAATGATTAAATTTATGTATGTACAAATTTGAAATCAAACTGTGAATTTTAATCCTATTAACATGCAGAAAGTTACAAGGTCCAGTCTTTAATTGTTTGTGCATGTTCACATTTGCGAATTTTTTCGTACTCCTTCAACCTATTATAAGGTCATTGACTACTATTACCTTCATCCTGCTGTGCTGTGCTGTGGTGCACTGGTTCATCTTCATCTTTTCTTAAGTGGCGTGGCGTGGCAGGCAGGCCAATCGACTGCACTCTTTATAAAATAACCATACTTGCCAGAGGAATAATGAGTAGGCAGTGCAAACGTAATGTTCAACATTTTATGGCATCATTGCTGGGCTGCGAGTTTACCTCCAGAACTTGCAGAAACAAAAAAAAACACTTTATTTCGTGCTTGCTCTACCTATGTAAATGATGCAGCCTCGTTGCATGCATTTTTTACCATTTCAACTCCACCTTGCGTGCCAATATGACCTTTAATTGTGGCGATGATTATTCTTCTCAATTAAGTCATTATTTATCGATGGGATTTCCCGGATGTTCCAGTATAGCATGCATTTTTTTAACACAAAATCGTGCGATATGGCATTTGGTATTTTTGGCAACATATTTGTATAAAATCTTGCAAATTTTACGTGTTATTTTGCGTAATAAAATTTTGCTGATTGTATTTCACCGAATAGTCCAGATACATAAACGTTTTCATAAAAGTTAAACGGTTTTCGCGCCACTTTTGAAGATTCGCAATATCTTAAAGTTATTGAAGAAAAGTTAAATGTCCATGTGAACGCTGACTGGTAAAATTTTCCTCGTCAAATAATTCAAGTCCACCTTAAACTAGTTGTGCGCGTAGACTGGACCATAGAAGTCCTCATCCTTTGAAAAGATAAGGCAGGCAAGGTTTATTCTTGGCAATGGATTTGGTTTGTTATTATTATTAGGGAATCCGCTCCCACGTTTTCTCGGAGTAAAGATATCTTGGCGCGCGGCTCTACTCTACTCATCCTTGACTTGACTCACACTTATCTTCCCTTTTGATCTTGAAGTGGAGGGTTTCATCTTCGCCCTTGCTTTCATTTTGGAGTGCAGGGTTCATACTCACGAGTGCTTTCTTATTATGCAGAAAGCGACACGGAAAACTTTCTCCGTGGAGAAAGTAGACTTTCTCCTACTTGCTACTACTACGGGTCATGTTAGGTACCGTTCCGTTTTCTCGCTTTAGTTTAAGTTTTGTTGGTCCGTTTCCACCTTATCTTTCAGGATCAAGCGATTGACAAAGTTTTGTTGGTTTTAGTCACAATTTTTGAAAACGGAGACGTGTTATTGGAGAGCTGTTGCATATTTATTCGCAATATTGATGCCAGGGTCGCGTTGACGCTGACGCCACGCCACGGCTTGCAAAATGGGACAAGATTCTCAAAGATTGTGGATTCTAACGGACTACCGGTTTGCGACAGGATTTGGACAGCGTGATAAGGAAACAAGTTTACAACATCAAAGGAAATGGTGACAATTTACGGTGCTTTGCTGTGTTTCATGTTAAAGAGGTGGCACCACTTGCACCACATTTTACTTTTCTTTGCGTTCGAATTATTCCGCAATATAAGTTTTTCTGCAATATAAGGTTAAGATACAAACCCGCAAAATTTAAGGGCTTTCTATGTATTAAATGAGCAGAATTATTTGCTATGTTAAAAACCAGCAGATCTGATGATGGGAAATACGTTTATATAAATACTAAGTCTCTCAAAATGCACACATCTTTCACCCCTTGTTAAATTGTTTAAAAATGTTTTTTTTTTCTCCACTCGTGATTCCACGTACGCATGACACTTTCATTGTACAAGAGGGACCCGGGTAATGAAATTTAAAATCCGTGTCAGTCCTCCCGGATTTTTCGCATACAAGCGCACGCACGCAGGCGGGAAGCGGAGAACTTCGACGTGAAATGAATGAAAATTGCCATGCCATGATTTTGCTATCCCCCAGCCCCCATTTGGGAGAGAAATCGTGATTGTCGTCAGTCAGTAGTCACCCGTCACAAAGATGCATGGAGTCAATGAGTCTTCAAACACTGCCGGGTTCCCCGAAAATTCTATGTATCCTAGCACATGTGTAGAATACCCGGGTAACATCGTCTTAGGATTTCTTGGACCCCCTGCAAATAATCCGAATGCAAGATGTCCCCGTGTGTGTGTGTCGGCATTTATTATGCTCCTCTTTTCTCATTTTTTAAAACTTGACATGTAAAATGTAATGAAGGGAATTCAGGATGAGACAAAAGGGGGACGACGCGACGAAAAAACTCAGGATTTTCATTTCGTTTGATAACTTTACCCATAAGTCAGGTGGACGGACGGGAGGATGGGAAATATACAGTGTGAAATATTTCACTTTACACTTTTTCATTTCGGGCGGGGACCGGGTTATTTCATGTTCTGGAAAACCGGTGACATGTTGAGTTGAGTACGCGCCGCGCGAAGCGGGGCAGGCGGGGATGTAGACAGGCTGTCGCGCGGTAATAGTTTCAAAATATTACAGTCATCCCATTACATCCACTTGTGTACGTACGTACGGAGAGCAAAATAGGTTTGACAATCCTTGCAAAATAAACTTTGACGGGATATTTGATCACATTTGCTGGAAATGTTATGTTTGTAATGTTATGTTATGAATTTGACCCTTGACCTCTTCATTTACTTTATGGGATTCTTGGGACGAGACACAACTCCTGTATTTCTAGCAATTTGTACATACATATTGTCTTTTTATGCAAAGCACCGGCCATTGTATGTGCCTGATGAAATTTGTGTTTTTTTTTGCACTTTACTTGTTGCAAAATTGCCCAGTTTTTTGTACCATTTGTGCAGAAAATTGTTTATTATGAACATTTATACACTATTTTGCATTACTAATTGCTTAATCTGAAGTTTATGCAAGTTTATCCTCTTTTAATTCGAGCGACATATTCATTTACAAAAAATTCCTTTAATTGCAATGTTAATGATCTTGCGTGCCAAGCCATGCCCTTCCCATTGAAGATTGTACATTGCATAATCCCCGTCGTCCATTCATCAAAGATAAGAGCCATACTAAAAGTGGAGGAGCGTTAACGCCGGTTTGAACGACAAGGCAGGGCACTGCATTGGTTTATGAGTCCTATAAATTCCATGCCCGGCATTCCCTCTTCCTTCCACAAATCTTGGCAGTCGGTGATGACAAGGATGTTAGCTATAGCATTGGCATTGGACTTGCACTTGCAATGCAGTGGTGAAAGATTTTACTGCCCTGCCGTGCACTGCAAACTGCCAAACCAACATTATAACACTCTTTAGTCTAATTCTGACCCGGGAGACACATTTCTCTGCTGCCTTTATGCCATGTCGGCATGGAATTCCTCTAGTAAATACTCGAGTACCACTTTAAATCCTTGCATTTGCATTCAGGCATCTGGGATTTGCATTTAAATGTTTTTATGACCAGCGAGGGGTTTATTTAATGGCTGGGTTTTATATGACCTGCAGTGCAGTTTATAAAGAGTCCAATGTGTTACTACGGTCCGGGTTAAATGGTGTTGGGATTTGGTGGGTATATTTTCAATTATTGTCAGTTTGGAATGGTTCTTTCTGTAAAAATTTCTGCTTAGATCTTTTGTATCTGAAATAATTACGAGGATTTATTTTTCATAGGGATAAAATGCGTTAACATTATATTTAAATATATATTTATAAAAAGGTAAAACTATTTTTTGCATATATTAACAACATTTTGGTGCGAAATCCTATTTTGAATTCAAAATCCCAACATCCCTCAGTAATTCTTACCAGCTTGTAAACCAAATCCAGCTTATGCTTTCCCTTAAGCCTAGCCACGACTTGACGGTACGTAAAAAATCCGAATATGAAAACTGAACCCCGCTTGTGGTGCAATGTAAATATTTGCACAAGGATTTTTATATCCAATAAATACTCGCACACATGCATATTATGCATCCAGCACTGCATAAATGGGAGAGATTTATGGGAAGGTGAAAATATATATACATATTTTGTCAGAGTGTGTATTGAAGATGTGCGTACGTGACAGCCGCTGACTGGATAAAAAAACACAATCTCAAGGTTACGCGGCGTGAACGCGGCGTTGGCGTTGACATCCGTCCAACTCTGCACATAATATGAATAGATGGAGGGCATGAATATGAATGCATATCTGTCAATCTGTCAGAATCTTCTTTTCTGTAAGTGAAAGATATGGGACGCGGAGACGAGGCGCGGCGTCGCGTGGGGAAAGCAGTTTTCTCCGTGAATGTGCATGACAAAAGCACGCGAGTTACCCAAGTGACAAATGTGGATTTTTTGAGAGCATGGAAACCCACGGCAAATAACTGGGATATAAATGGCAATATTGAACATATTTTCCTAAGAAACTCTCAAATTCTGCTCAAGTGTTGCTTTTGACGTGGAGATTTGCTCCCGGGAATGCAAGGAATGCAATATGCAATATTCCACTGGAAAAGGAAGGCATTTTTGGTGTCATTTGTTTTGATTTTTTAGGTAATGTTTTCTGTAGACAATACAGTAGCTGTTAAAGTTACAAGTGTGGTCAGAGGTCAGAGGTTATACCCATTACCCGGATTCCAATGCATTAGTACGCACTCCTTAAATCAATGGGTATCTAACACACAATTTCTTCCCCATTCATTCCCTTGTACGAAACTCCTCATCCGCATTAAATAAAATTCAGGCCATTCCTTTCAACTTTTCCTCATTCCCTTCACGGCTGTTGCATTGTTAGCAAACAATTTGTCTTTTTCCCCATGATTTAATGCTAGTTGAGAAGGAAGCAGTAATTCGGTGGGAATCCTTCAACGGTTTTCTCCCGAACAAACTACCCGGGTTTTTCTTGACTTTTTTTTTGGACAACGTTTCTTACAACAATCCAGTTTCTTTTTGTGCGTAGCGCAACGTAATTGATCTTCGATGAAACATTTATGGGGAAAACCCCAGGATTCCATGCAGCGGAAAAACCTTTGTCTTTTCGGGAGCCTTGCCTTTGGGAAAAGTCCAGTTGGCAAGAAAATCGGAAGGCTGACGCTGCCTTTCTGCTGGGCCGGGAAATTTTGGTCATCCAACTTTGAAATTCTCTTGGAACTCAGTGGGTGGAAATATATATAGTGAGAAAGGCTCAGCAGTTAATGATCTTTGGTTGTACTTGTTCTGCAAGAAAATTTGAAGAAAGCGAATGAGAGCGAGCGACCGACTTTCTCCATCGCATTTTGCCTTGCCTGGATTTTGCAATGCTCAGTTAGGTTCTACTCGGGGGAGCGCGCGGTCACTTCTATTCCATTTCATTTCGGGCAGGACTTTTCCATAATGACAAATGGTGCCGTTCTGGACAATGGATTTTGGTCATTCGGTTTTTAAAAGAATAGTTCGTGTATGAGCAGCAATGGCATACGCTGGCCTCAAGAAAATACATTTTTCTGGACAGAATTTTTTTTATTCAACAATCAGTTCTCCCGCGGAGCCATGATTCATTTTGTCATGATTTATCTTACAAAAATGTGAGAAATTCTTACAACATTATTATTATATTTTTCAGTTACACTTAATATCTATCATTATTGCACATTCTATTTTACTTTTTACAAGCATTTTTTTTGCAAATAAGGCGTTATTGGAGCCTTATATGTAATAATTACAGACAGCAGATGGAAAATGCACATGGAACCACAGGAAGGAAATTCCGAACATCTGTGGTTTTCGTTTTGGTATTTGGAGCTACGTCGCGTCGCTGCATTATTTAAATACTAGTTGTAATATCCCAATCCATAGGAATGGATTTCGGGGCAACGTATTTGCCATAATTCATATTTAGTACCCCGACACGACATTCCTTGACTCCGCTTCTGAGTCAAGAAAACTGTTTGCTGCCGAAAGTGAATCCCTGTCTGCACATTAGTTCATTAGGAAATGAGGGAGGAATTCCGAGGCACACAAGTGGAAGAAATGGCCGGGAATTTTGTCTTGCACTCAAGCAGTATAACTCCAAAAGATGTTTTGTCGTCGTCCTTCCTTGTCTTTCGTGTTTCATCTTGATCTCTTTTTGTATTTTGCCGAAAAGGGTTGAGTACAGGCAAAATCTTCTGGGATCCAAATTCAAGTAAGCATTCCTTTCCTTCGGATGAAAAGTGTATGTTCACAATGAAAATGAATACGAGTGAGACTGGGACTCCTTTATGTTTTATGAGGAGTTGAATGAATTAAGAAGATTTTGAGAGGGTGGATTGTGTGTAGGAGCCAAAAATTTATATATGAGGATTTGGGAATCAGCTTTACCAAGGAGGACGACTCAAATCGAGCAGCAAATGATATTTATGGACAGTTGTCAAAACTGTGCAGTTTCTGTGTAAATTTGATAGCCATTTTGCATTACGGATTACGGGTAACTGGGAAGGTAGTAAAATACAACGAAGACAAACTGCGCCGCCTTGGTTTATGTTATGTATTTGGGCCATGGCGTAGTGAAACGTAGATCATAATTAAGATTTGGGAGTAATAAATTATTAATTTGTGAATATTTTCTGTTTTACAGGTTTTCGTAGTACTTTGCTGCATGAATTTGAACCGTTGCTACTAAACCGGGATTCTAATAAGGTAATACCACTTGGTCAATATTTTGAAATTCGCGCGGATCCTTTTTTTGCAATTTTGAAAATTGGCTGGCGTGTGTTTTCTGGAAATCTACATATTTATTGGGTGCATGGAATTTAGTCCAATATACATAACGCAGATGAGGAGGGAAGATGTAAATTGGATAGTTAGTCACGGTGGGTTGGGTGATGAATAACGTGTGCAGATGGAGGAAATTAGGAAGAAGGAGAGATGTTTATTCATGTTTTTTCATTTTAAAGAAGAGGAACAGGAGCGGAAGTCATTTGGGAACATGAATGTGAACATTGCGCGAATGAATTGAAGCGTTTAGTTATGAGTGGAAAACATGGAGATGAACGACGTTCGGTGACACTGCCAGCGACGCGGACGCGACGGCCACGGCACTCAGCCAAAAAACAAGTCAGTCGAACGACCAAATAAAATATAAACTGCGACGACGACGAACCATTCAGTTTCGCCTTAGAATTTCATGGTATTTTGGGCTACAAACAAATCCGCCGACAAATTCTAGGAGACTGGGACTAGAATTCAGTATCCTTGGCAGATTCAGTGATATTTTCCGTTTATTAATAAAGGGAAATGCTAAGAATTCAAAACCCTGTCTGATTTGTTATGACGGGAAATTTGAAATGAGTCGTAAGATTTATCCTAATTAGAATCAGAGCTGATTCATGTTGGAAATATGGAATAAATTGAAATCCAAATTTAATGTACGTACATTTTCCATGAATCGGTAATATAATTTCTTTTAACCAAACGTGCTTGGCTCCAAGAAATCAACAAAGGACTTCAATAGCAGCCACTTTAATATAAATTCAGTCAGTCGCACGTTTGATGCTTTAGTTTTCCTTTCGTACGTACGCGTACGCCACGCCTGCCTTTTGACTGCGCACTTCGACATTTTGTTCGTGGATCGTGGAATGCATTGAAGTTGATAACTCAATTTGGAACAACAAAGGAAATGCATTTGTTGAAAAGGAAGGAAATTGTCTCCAAATCTAGACTCCACTCTCCTTTCCCGCCACGCTCCCATGAAACTCAGGCGGGAAACTCAAATTTATAATAATAAGCGTGTATCACGTTCATACATTACATTACCCACGGAGCATGGCATGCATCCTTTTCTCCCAACGGAGAGGATATGGCCAACCCTTTGCTTTTTCATTTTACATTCATCACTCATTGAGAGCGAGCAGCTAGGGATTCTGGGGCTGTATATATAATACAGTCCTATGTTCTGTACTCCACTCCACTGTGAGAAATGCGGGTTCATTAGAGAGAGATTTAAGGATAACTCAACTCCGCCGCTGCTCAACATTTACAGTACTCGTCTCGGTCATTATGATTTTGTCAGCAGTCTCATGAACTCGGGCCATAATTCTGCATCCATGCCAATGTCCCCCTTTTGAAGATTTAGAGAGGAATGTGAGTTAATTGTACGTACGTACGTACGTAACATCATTATGTGCAGCTTGATTCAAATAATGGAGATTGGATTTTGATTTTCAGTGTAATACAGCAGCAGTGTGCGTTGTTTTGCAGAATGTAGAATGTAGATTTTTTTTGAACAGGATGTTTAATATTTAAAGACAAATTTTGCCGCATTTTTTGATATCTAATGAATCTTTCATGCATAAAGTGAAATCATACATCAAAATACACAGAAATCGCTTTATTTCAACAAATTTAAAAAGTATCAAATAATCTCCTATTTTTGTTGCTCAAAACTACATTATAATTATTTCATACCACGTTAGGTTAGGTTTATCATACAAATATCTTACTTACCGTCCATCCAGTCACATTTCTTACCTTTTCTGGCGCCCTGCATTACTTTCATTTTCTAACCCCCCAATTTGTGGTGTGATGCCCTTAGCTCCTTGTCTAAATCCAATTACCTGACCTGTAATATTCACATCCCCTCCCTAATATGTACATACGTAGGCACGTTATCACAGGCCACGCCTAATCTAGCCAGCCGAGTAATTCTACTCCCAAATAAATGTCTTCATTCCAAACAGTCCAACTCCAGTCATTGTTACCTTACATACAATAGGTAAACAAATTAGATCAGGATAACAATCGCTCCTTAGCTTTTACAATGGAATGATCACACACGTATATTACCACGGTTGTGTAATTTGGTAAATATAATGTTTTTTGGACGGACACAAGGTACATTACATTACCCCACGATTTTGGGTTGAGACGTGCCAAATTGTACCATCCAAATTGCTCCTTCTAGGCTCGTAATGAGGTTTTCTCATCTTAAATGGGGAGGGTGTCACCCAGGGAACGGAGGGGGATGAAGGAAAGCGGGAGTTTTGAATTGTGTCTCCCGAGTCAAATTGATGGGAGGGTTACATACTACATAGTAGGGAGGTAAATGTTTGACAGGACTCATTAGGGGATTCAGCTACGAAGGAAGATGATACAGGGGGCCTGCCCTTAATTGTCCCTTCTTGGAAGGAGTACGTACGGAATGGAACGGAGTTTCTCTTCGGGATAATTTCCTCCAATTTCCTCTCCTGCCAAGTTTTACAGCAGTTTTGGCTTCCATGGGTTCCTAGGGAGCACCTTGGCTTCTGAAAATTATCTTGGACTGTACGAGGGATAAGGCAAGGCAAGGCATGGTGGGCGGGAGAAGGGATTAATGACCCTCTGGCCTGGAGATCGGATTATTTTGATTCCGTCTGCTTGCTCCTCCTTGACTTTTTGAGAATTACTTTTGTGATTTGACTCCAATTACTAATGTAAAGGTCTGAGGACCATGGCTTTGAGTATTCTGATGCAAAAAAATAACTTGTTTTGAATTGGAAAGGAATTGAACTCGACTACTAGAAATGAGATATTAGACAGTTTGTCTTTTAGTGGATGGTTTTTCCGAAGCCCAACTTTTAAAAGCTGTATATTAAAAATTGTAATGCTTTTGAGGAAAAAAATCGGAAAGAAATTCGAGTTCAACTCAAAAACCAGAGAAAGGAATCTAATTTTCTCTCTAATCATAAGATTTTGAGTTCAAATAAGAAAAAAGCTTAAAAATTCCCTTGCGTCCTAACTCCCATATGTTGTATGTCCAAGCCTAAGATTTGCTTCAAAAGACATACGCTATACGAGAATGTTGAAATCTGACTACTCGAATAGTACTCAAGAAGGCTATTTTTTGAGCCGAGTTTGCAAATTGGCGAGGAGTTGGAAGTCAATCGAGTAAGGGAGTCACATTCGTTTGGAAACGTGTACTATATAAATTACGATAATTCTTACACTGGATGAAAACGAGGGTGGAGTTGCTGCTGCATGAAATAATAAGATTTGTTCTTTGGATTTGTACTCGCGTCCATTCTTTAATTCTCAGTCCATATCTCCCTCATTGATTAACACCCTAGTTAGTAAAGAAGGTAAAATTTATTAAATTAATTACGATTGAGTACAAATCAAAATACACCAGAAATATAGTCTAAATTTAAGAATTTTTACAAATTGTCTCTTGAAAATGACATGATTTAAATTTGGCATGAATGGAGGTAGTTTGTTTATAAATATACAAAATATTTAACGCTTCAAATAATGATTATTTGCCCAACGCTGTCCAAAATTTATCCAAATATATTTTTAAAGAAAGCTCCGGTGTCCCTTGCAGCACCAGAAACCCAAGTTTTTGTATCTTCAGCAGCACCAGATGCCCACTGTTTCGTATCTACTGCAGCACCAGAAGCCCATTCTTTTGTATCCTCTGCAGCAGTTGCTCCCCATTCTTTGGTTTTTACGTATGTATCTACTACCAAAGTCTTAACATCTCCTACTGCTTCGTGAACTTGCTCGTATCTCGATTCTGCTGGCTTAAATTTAAAAAAATAAAATTGGATTAATCAAAAATCAAGTTTGAAAATAATTATCTGGAAAAATTCAAAATTCTTACCATGGCCTGAGCGCTATGCATGTATTGTAAGGCAATTAGCAAAGGAATGGCAAAAACAGCTAAAATGAAGATACTGCGAGCCATTTTAAACTACAATTTTAAACAATTTCACTTCAAAAAACTTGTAGTAAAAATAAACTGACAGAAAGTTGTGTGCGGGTGTGCGCGTGATTTGTTCAAAACAATAAGCTGCATTTTGAGTTACTGTACGTGGTCTTTATATACAAAAAATGGAAGCATTTCTTAGTATGACACATTGTTTTGGGTAAATAGAATTCAAGAGAATCGATAATCTGGAAAGTGTTAGTGTAATATATGGGGATTAGTGTTAATAATCATCGTAGAAATACACACACATAGTTCAAGAACGAGACAGTTCAATAGTTCAAGAATGACCATATGACGCGGATGACAAATTATTACATCGTTTACATAGTAAAACAAATAATCTTATCATTTGACTGTACGTTTTATGAGTAATTCACTATGACCTTCATTTGATTCCATAAAATTTATACGTCACTCAAACGTGGTATCAAATAATTTTTCTTATTATTTATGACGCATTTAAAATTTACACTAATTGAAGACCATTTCCATGCGAATAAATTCACATTTATTATTCATTTAAACTGCGAGTCTTTTACCATTAACGTTTATGTATCGTTACATCTCATTTTGCAATGGATTCCGCGGCCCTATCATTAACAAAAACGTTTGGGTTTTGATATATGTACTTTGATTTAGGATTTTGATACTTGATCCCATCCTACCTTGCGATTTATTCATAAAGACAATAGCAATACTGTAATGCAATTTAATGGAATAGAAGTGAATTTCCTCCACGCCCACTTCCCATGCAAGGAATTATGGTCAATCCATTCTCATGCATTTTGGCTGAAAGACCGGCGTCAGGACTTCAGGCTCCTTGCCGTGCGGTGCGCCATTCCATCAAACGACCATCACTCAAATTTATCTCTCAATCAATTTGTATGACAAGGTCAAAGGTCAGATTCAACTCACTTCAATTTAATTGAAGATTTTGCGTATCTAATTCGCGTGTATACACTGGTTGCTGCGTGTTTTAATTAATTTATATGAACTAAAAAAAGCTACTTTACACTTTTTGAGGCATAAAATACTATAAAAATCAATCAAAATTTGGAACTTTATATAAAAAAGGCAGGTTTTATCACATACTTTTTTTAAACTTGACAATGACTAACGAGCGTCGCCATTGAATGCTTAATCATGTCCAGCCTAAATGGAGCAATTAAACTTTACGGTTATCCTCATTCATTGTGAGCCCATGACTAGTTTACCAACATGACCATAGTTGAGATTCTATGAGTGCGAGTGTTGTGATTGTGATACGACGTACGCGATGGTCGTGTCAAGTCAAGTTCCTTACGAACGAGGATAAATTGATTGCGTTCAATTGAGAAATGAGAGGTCGTTAGTGCTATCTTTGGGATGAGGTCAGTCAGAGTAGTGTAGTGTATTTTAACAGACAGCAGGTTGGAAATACCTGAAGAGGAGGAGATGGACTGGACGTGACAAGGGCGCAACGACTTCGTGCTTTTCTTAGTCAGATGAGGTTTGGTTTGAGGTGGGCCTTATAAATCGGGGAAGGAATTCCTCAGGGGAATGTCAATATATATATATAAGGATGGAAGAATTCCACTTGTTCCGTCTTAATCATTAGGATTGTTCCTTTTTCCCCATTTAGCTGTTGGTTTCTAAAAATTATGCTAGACATTAACAATGTGACCGAAATTTTGCATAATTTCATATTTTAACTAATGCAGTAATTAAAACTTAAAACAAACACTGTATAGCGCCACCAAAGCAAAAATTTTATTACTACAAAATATAGGCAATTTATATATGTAGTTGATCAATTCATACTGTTTTTTCATATTGCTACGTATAAAGCACTGGCACTTTGTTATTGTTACACATACAATTTTATTGTTGAAATTGAGTGACAACTTGTCTCAGAAATCCTGCTTTCTCCTGAATGTTATGTCAGTCATTTTGTTTTCATTTTTTAACGTCTGCATCTGGAGCTGTAGTGCACAACACATTTCAACATTTCCAAGTGTGAGACAGATTTGTAAATTTATTGATAAAATGTACGGCACAAAATGCCGGTGTGTTGATGCAGATGGAATGGTTTGAAAGTGGATTATTTGTTGTATTGTCATGTTTTTGTTCTGGCCATGTACATAACGTGTTGTTTTCAAATGGTAGGCCAGGCCAGGCCAAGCAGGGAATATCATTCTGTGCACCTCCGTCAATCACTTCCAACTCTCCTCCAGATCTGTCTGCCAAGTCAGTATCGCGTCGTGAGCAGACTGTCGAATATTAAATTGCCCGCACGGACAGGAGGATAAATCAGAGGACGACTGCTGTGACGAATGTAATGGACGTGAATATCACAAATGCCCACAAGGAATCATGGCACCACTCATGGCTGTATTCGATCTAGCCATGAGTGGTTATTTAGTAACAATTTGCCATTTTGAATTGCGAGAATGGATGTTAAATGTTTTTTTTTTCATTATTACGATACCTGCTTGAGAAATTGCACTTGTTATTAAAAAAACTAATTTTGATTGGTGAATTTACAAAATCTTATACTTAAATAATGCGGATGTGGTTATTTTGAATGCACTTAACAGAATAGAGGCTTAGCTATAAATTTTTACACTAGCTTCAAAATAATCCGGGGATATTTGAATTCTGTTAATAGTACAGTATATTGGTATTTAACTATAAAATTTTGTTGCAAAGACCTTTCTTAGCATCGAAAGAAACTTACGATGCTGGGAAAGCCCGATTCAAGATAAACAGAAGCAATGGGAGCTCCTTCCCTGAATTCATTCCTGGATTCTTTGAATTGAATTGTTCTCAACTTTAGGAAGGGGAAAGTCAATTTCTATTCACTCAGGCTGCGCTGGTGTGACAAAGGGGCTGTATGCATATGCATCCACACGAGTGTCTCCTTTTTTGACTTATCAGTTATCAGAGACAAACAGACAGGCGTCTGGGGAGTGTGAGAGCGGAGGAATTGAATGTGAGATTCACAACACAACAATTTCTGGGACTGAATTGAGAAACACACTCAAATTCAATGCATGGGAAATCATTCATGCATAATTCCGTCATTGCGGATCGCTCGAATGACTGACTTTCCAATTAACAAAGTACGAATAAATTGAATTACGCTAGCTGTGTCCCGCCATTTAGATTTGTGGGGAAAAGTGAGATATTTCAATTCAGTTTTATGCAGCACAATTCTTGGATACCGCGCGATGCCTGGGCGTAATTGCTCAATTAGAGCAATGCGCCATTTGGAGAAATAAACCACTCCAAAATTTAATCAAAACGTCCAACGACTTCAACAAATCCAATAAAACATTGGAAATCCAAAGAAGTCTTTGAAATATTGTCAAATTGAACTCCAACAAAAATGAATATTTATTTTGTCCTTTGCGTTTTTTCTCTCTGTTTGAGATTCGGTTGGCTTTGATAATGAAAATTCATTTCTACGATAAAAGTCGAATGGGAATTGCATGGAAGCCGCATGTGGTGTAAGCACAGCTTGCTTTGTCGAACTGTTCACTTTACTTGGATTGAAACCCAACGTTTGATCTCCCTGAAATGACGAAGGAGAACTAAGGGAAATATTTGATTTAGCGTTTTTGATTAAAATGCGTTCCCTGTGGTTAGGAAAATGGGATTGAGTTTTCCTCGCGCTAAAGCGCTCGTTTGTTCTTAAATTCAAACATTATTTAGTTTTGCAGTCTTTCCGGCGACAGTGAATTAGTAACCTTGACTTTGCTGCATGCTGGCATATTACCCATTCAAACCTTGGTTGATATTGACTTGAGTATAATGTAATTAGTGTTAAGTTCTATGTTGAAAGAATTATTAAAATTACGCCATTGATTGTAATTAAAATTAATTTGCAAATTATGCTCGTCTCATCAACTACAGATGCAGAGGCACTCGGATTAAGTTTGCAAATTGTCACTAATTATAATAATTACTCCACGAAGTGACAGCTTTGTGATACAACATGCAAACAATACAGTCATTTTTCTGTGACTCAATTTTTGAAAAATATAATTGTCCGCCAACTTGAAAAGTAATTATCTTGTTGTTTAGTTTGGGGGAACAGTTCAGAAAATACATTTGCAATGGGCTTATAGTCAAATGTGCAATTTTAAAATATAAATGAAACTAGGACCGCTTTATTTGCACAGTTTCTAGGATTTATTAGCACGCATTCAAGGCTTGGGCCAAGTCCTGAACTAAGTCATCTCCTGATTCCAAACCCACAGAAAGTCGTACAAGGTTATTGTCTGTCATTCCAAGTTTTTGTCTCAACTCGACTGGCACACCGGAATGAGTCATCAAAGCTCAACATAAAATGACAAGGGATTAATGATATTTGACATATTCAAGATTCAATCATTTTAAAGTACTTACGGTATCTCAGCCAAACTTTCGAATCCACCCAAACTTTCTGCAAGGGTGAAAATTTTAAGGTTCTTCAGAAATTTGATTGGACAGCCAAACCCAGGCTTTATGTCGAAGGAAAACAATCCTGAGGAGATAATATGTATGTACGCAAACAGATTAATATCATATAGCTGAATTGAAGTCTTAACAAATTTACCACTGTGTCCTCCTGCCTGTTTCAAGGCGAGGCTATGCTGGGGATGGGATGGAAGTCCAGGGTGAATGACCTTCTCTACCTTTGGGTGATTTTCAAGGAATTTGGCAGCTTGGAGTGCATTACTCATATGCACAGGCAAGCTGAGATGCAATGTTTTAAGAGATCTGTTGACGAAATAGCAATCAAATGGCGATGGCACAGCTCCAAGTGCTAACGGGTGATTGGATCGAATTAGTTATATAATCAAGCTGGTGATATTTCTGCATTTTATCAAATCTCGTTTGTTTGGTGACATATCGCGGCACTTACAATTTTGCAGGAATTGCAGACGAGTGAATAAATCCTTGTTGTTTGTAATCACTGCTCCCGTCAGAACATCACTAAAGGTCAAAATAATTTATGAGGCAATAATTGTGTTCATGTACTCCAATATAATTAATCTCGATCTCGACTACATGCCCATTGATTTTTTTTGCAGTTTTATTATTAGATACAGATTTGCTATATATATTAAGCTATGTTTCAGATATAACAACTGACCTGTGTCCATTCATGTATTTTGTCAGAGAATGGACCACTAAATCCGCGCCCAGCTCTAAAGGTCTCTACGACATTGATGCAAGAATGTCAATAAATTTTGTCAGATTGAGGTTATGCTTGACACTAGTTCATAGTTCAAAATTTTTCAAGCTAACCTGATAGTATGATGTCAAGAAAGTGTTATCGACAGCGACGATGATATCTTTGGAGTAATTATGTGCAAGTTTGCAGACTTTCTCAATGTCAATAATTTTCAAGGTCGGATTTGTTGGAGTTTCAACCCATACCAGCTAAACAAAAATTAAGTTATTAAATAAATGTAAATTAAAAGTAACAAAAGTTTCACAGCTTACTTGAGTCGTCGGCTTTAACACTTTGTACAGTTGTTCGGTGTCAGTGTAGTCAATAAAATCTGAAGTCATTCCTGCAGTTTTTGTCATTTGTCAGAAAAGGGTACCTGCGCCCCCGTAGACAACATCAATGGATATGCTATGCATGCTATGCATTGCTATGTTGAGCACCCGTGCTCAACATAGCAACAATGTTAGTAATTGCTGCTACTCCAGCCGAGAATCATATGCCTAATTGAAGTCACAACATTAGTTTTTAGTCGTTATTGCAAATTAGTTTTCTTATTTTATACCATGCTTTCCCTTCTCAAGTGCCGCTAGAGTTTTCTCTAGAACCGCACGAGTTGGGTTGCTGCTCATTGTATACTCGTAACCCTGTGTATCAAATTGTAATAATTACAAAAAAACACTGAAAAATATTATGATAAATCAAAAAACAAATTTTGATTACTATTATGCATTTATCTTGCAAATCAGTAAATTTCGTTATGTTTGGTGGTGACGAGGAGCCGGGTTGCGTTGTATTGACCATCCTTTATCATTTTGAATCAGTTTCAACGCCTTTATCATAATAGTGAACACGAGTATATGCTTAT
>JAAXYW010000846.1:0-28555 GCA_036851895.1 Orthonychiurus folsomi | reverse complement strand
TGATTCCACGTAGAAACAACGTTGCAAAAAATGAGGTTGGAATTAAATTATCTACATGCTGTTCTGCAACGTTGTTTCTAAGTGGAATCAACGTGGATATTGCGTTGCAATTGTTGCAACAACGTAGAATCTACGGAGTCATTGTTGAATCTAGGTTAATTCCACTGGAATTCCACGGACAAAAATCAACAGCAAGTCAACAGTCCAAAATGTTCACTGGGTCGGCTATTAGGTTAAGGATTGTCCCCTGCCAACTGGGCAAAAGTACTTTTTGACCACTTTTTTGAGGGGCAACAACGGTAAAAGGGTAAAAGTCAAAAATTTCGGATTAGAAGCTATGCCACTCGGTTTAAGAATCGGGAAAGGGTAGCAAAGTGCGGAAATAAATTTACACCTTGAATAACATTAAGGCAAGCTTTCTGAAACATTTTTGGTACCACAACAAGTACTTTTTAATAGGATTACATAATGATAGAAGAACATTACTAATTTGCAACTAAATATTAAATATCAAGTTTAGAGCAAAAAATGCGCCTGATTTAGTTTTTGCCCCGCGTTTGCCGGTTTGCCCTTTTCGCCGTTTTTGCTCGCCCAAAAACCTTTTTGGAGGAAATACGGCACTTTGAAGCAAAGCATAGTGGTCTTTGAGCACCATTTTTAAATAATTAATGCACATTGTTCAAATTGTGCATATATATCATTAGTTAAACTCCTGGCGAAATAGAACAATAACGCTATGAATTAAGAGGAAAGAAAAAATAGAAGGAAATAAGAAAAATCAGCTTTTGAAATCAATTTAAAGAAGCATTTTTTAAATTCTAACTGTAATATATGTACTAGTCTTAATCCGGTCCTTCAGCGACGACCAAAGTTCATTGTTGTCATTACCAACACCAGAAGAGTACTGTTTATTAGTTAAGCATTTGAATTTGTGGTTAACTAATTGGACCTCATCCTTTCAGGTGTAAAAGTCAGTACCAAGGAGAGAATTGCAGGTGGTTGAGCAATGAGTTCAGTTTGTTCTATATCTTATTAATTTTGCCCTGTCAACAGTGACGTCTACAAAACTATAGGGTGACTCTGCAACACTAGCACGACCGACGCAGGGCTATAGAAGTGGTATTTCACAGTTCTCACAGATGTTAACTTTTTACCCTCTTTTACAACAGATTTTCATAATTCCAGTTGTGCGTGGAAGTGCAAACCATCGTACCAATGTTAATTGTTTCTAGTGGTGTTCGTAATTGAGCTAGCTGTCGTTGGCTCAACAGGTGAAACCACACACGTATTATTATATGTAGCACTTAGAGGAATGTGCAGGCGGTAAACCCCATGGACAGCCCGAACGAGTTTGAGGAATGTGCAGGCGGTAAACCCCATGGACAGCCCGAACGAGTTTTTTTTACCGAAACATACTCAACTATATATTACTTCTGCGTGTATGACGGTGGTGTGGGTTTTATATTGCAAGGCATACACTCTTGCGTCAGAGTTAATTAGTGTTCACCTATGGTGAAACACATTTTTCTACAAGAGAAGTAAAGTAACTAAAAAGGCCGGTGCATTTGTCTTGTGGAAACTCAATGAATATGATCAATCCGGCCTATTGGGCAAATGGACACAAAATATATAGGCGTATTCTGTATTCTATTTCTGCCACATACGTACGTGCATAAATTAATTTCACTTATTTTCGGCTAAATCTGTCCTGTTTGGTTTAACAAATTGATAGTCACAAATATTGCCGCCTGCCCCCCTTTTTAGAGGCAAGAAGGACTGTAGGACAGTGGATTAATTGATTTGGATAACAGAAAAATTGAAATGTTCAAGCTGCACGTTACAAATTAACTTTTCTTTTAAATTTTGTACCGGACCCATACTGATTGGTCATGTAGATTTATTGTGTAAAATGTGCATTGAATGATTTTATTGTGGCATACATTATTCCGGGTAGCAGTCTGAGTCCTTATTATGCGGTAAACCCCACAAAATCCAAACAAGTTTTTCTGTTGACCAAAAAACTACTCCACCCTTATGCGCTTGCATGACGCATGACGCGACGTAGAGGATGAGGGTTTTCCAATGCTTTGCGAGAATTACCCAATTAGCAAGAATACGCATGTATGCAGCAACAGCAGTTATCAATTGAATTCTTTATAAAAATGACAGGTCTCAAATCCTCATCTTTCAGTTCAGCGCAAGCAAATCACACGTTTCCATTACTGCTGCCATTGCGATAGTTATTTTACAAGAACTAGAAATTTAACTTTCAAAGGTAATTATATCATTTACATATACATCACAGCCTAAATTTGCGCGCCATAAAACATAATTCCTGGTTATATATAGTTAACATTCTGTTTATATATTTCAGATTAAAATTACATTACAAAATGGGGAGTACTTCCACAGAGCCGCTCGGCAGTCCAGCCCAACCCGAAGGTATTTGCATTTCAAAGTTACAAGAATTGGAATTGTCGGACGCGGGTCATTTCCCAGGCAGAGCGAATTTTGAACTGAAAGAAATATGCCACCCAACCTACGGTAAAGCTCAGCTCCGCGGGACCATTCCCCTCATCCTTGAAGAAGGAGTATTCCAACACCACTCCGAAGGATCCAAACAAAAGGCATACAATTTTTTAGTGGATTGGCTGGATGATCACTATGTGGATTTGGGAACAACTGAAGAGCGTGACAAACACATTTGGTTTGGAATCGATGGGGCCAGCGTCACATTTCCTCCAAGCACATTTCCCTTGGATTCCCCCGTCATGCTCTCTAATATCGCAAATTTAATACTAGCGGCATTCACAGATGAACTATACGAATCAACGTTTCTAACAAAACAAATGTCTCTGGTGGGTTCGGCATCTAGCTCAATGATTTCGGACACTATCAAACCCTACCGCGAAGTTCTGGAGGGAAAATACAAAACTTTCGCGGAGATCCCAAAATTTGATTTTCCAATGATGCAGCCAATCCTTGGGCTGGCGTATTTGTCGTACGAACAAGGGCAGAAGCACCGATCCAACTACTGTGATTCCTTACATTACTATTTGAAGGAAATTGATAGAGCGAGCGACACGTGGATGCTGCTTGCTGATAAGGACTTTCTCCAAAGGACCTCCACTGAGACGTATACATTTCTGAGACAGTATGACGTCGCAGGACCATATTTAATTGAAGTGATAGTTATCACGAATGGAATTATTTTAAGTAAAGCAATTCGACGTAATTTAGTGTTTAAAAGATTTCGGTGTGCCTTCAGTAATGCAATGGCTTACGAGAATGATGTGATTGGGGTTCATAGGGAAATTGAATTGGACCAGCCTCTTAATATTGTTTTGAGAACCCTGAAAAAGGGATCGGCAAACACTCTACAGAAAAGCATGGAAGACGCATTAAACCATCTGGAGGCTGAAATCAGAGATGTGGTGGTATGCGGGTCCAAATTAATGGAGGAATTCCCCGATGATGACAATGTGGAGCGCTTAGTTCATGGGGTTAAATACGCCCTGGATGGACAAATAATAGGAATGTACGCAAGGTCCGATAGATACGGTAAACCCGACATTACATATCACTACGATTGAATGAAATCACATGTGTCTTATTGACATAAGCACTTGTATTGTGCGTAAAGCTGAATAAGTCAACGTAACTTTATGACAGTTAATGTCAAATGTTTTTATTTTAAATATTAAATACGGTTTGCCCGCGTAAGATCAAACTTTATTTGCTCTGTTCTCTTTTTACATTTGTTTAAATTTGTTGCTTTTTTACGAATTACCATTCATCTAAATACTTTTGTTCACTGACTATGAGATCATATCGACACTTGCATTACGTGAAAAGCTTGCACATATAGTGAATTCAAACTGTACTTTCATTCCTTCAATTCCTAATTTTGCAGCCCAGCAAAGATGCGTTGCGTTTTTAAACCTTACTTTCCATGTTTAGAAACAAAACTACCAGAATCAGAGCCTCCAAGATACCATAGAACAAACATAGATAGAACAAATGGTATCATAGTTCCTTTAAATTCGTTTTAAAGTTATGTATTTCTGAAGTGGGACTTCTAAAACACAGGTAATACCAAGACATGACGAAAACTTACACTCATATTAAATACATTAACCTGAAAAGAGGTGCGAAAAATAAAAAAAATAAACTCTGGAAATACAGTCGAAAAGCACAAAGGTGTGTATATGTAAGGTCCTCCCGTAAAATCTACACTTGCCTTTTAATTTCATCATTCAACCATAATCCATTCCGACACCAAACTAATATTTAGTTCAGGAAGTAAGCATAATTGGGTCTGGTCTGTGGCTCACAATTTACACAACTGCAGGTGCACACCTGTAAAAAACATCAAGGGCAGGGATTTTCTGAATTGCATTATTGCATTATTGCATTGGGCTTTTGTGACTGGGCCATGCAATGCAATGCAATATGCAATGGAAAGAAGACTGGCGGCGCCGGGATTTCCACATTTTAGTGGTTAACGAAAGCAGTATTACACAATTCTCGCCGACATTAACTTTTTACTCTCTCTTGTCACATGTCTCCATAATTCGATAGTATTTTTCAATGCATGTACGTTGTGGAGTGGGACGGAAAGAGGGATTGTATGGAAGGCAAATGAGAGTGTGTCCAGGTCCGCTGGTAGGAAGGCCTGGATGAAACTAGCCGACTTAAAGTGTGTGTAGAGTTAGCCTAGTAACCCTGGCCAAGTGGTGAGGCCTGCATTTTTGTCCCTTTCCGCTCACAACGTGGAAGTAGCCATTAATCGTGTACACTGATCACGGGATCAAATTTGGTGTTAAAAGTTAATAGCTGTCGTAAATGGAATTGTTTTAACTTCGATGTAGTTTTTCAGTGCTCATAGCAGTGCAAAGCTGGCTATCTGAGGATGATATGTTTAAGATACAGAGTGAATTAGATTTGAAGCAGAACCCTCCCAATCTCAGTATTATTTTGAGGAAAATAAAGAATAGCTCCTTCTCAAGTTCAGCAAAATGTGAAAAAGGTCCCATTATCATACACATACTAAAGTGGAATGTTTGTGTGTGTGTATGCGTGCGTGCGTGTGTGCGTGTTTGTCTTCTATCTCCTCCGAAACCACCAAACCGATTGCGGAGCTTGATAGCTTAAATTGTTCAGGAGGTCAGCGGAATTTTCATAGGCAAGGTCACAAGTTGACCTGACCTTTGACCTCTTAGTTATAGCATTGACCTTAGCTAAAATGGAAGAGAACCATGGCATGTGACATGTCATTATTCTCAGGCGGTTGTGCTGAGAAATTTTCTTGAGGTCACAGGTTGACCTGACCTTTGACCTCTGAGTTAGGACACTGAACTTAGTCAGAGGGCTGGTGGGTTTGGGGGATAGAGGTGGTAGTAAGCTGGCCGATAGGGCAGGGGGATAGAGGTGTAAGTAAGCCGGCCGGTGGGGCTGGGATTGGGGATAGAGGTGGGAGCAAGCTGAAGAATGTCAAATAAAGTGTGTGTCACAATTGTTTGTGCCGATCTTAAAGGCGAAGATTCAAATGTATTTCAAGAAATCTTTTGTCCAGCTGATGCTCTAGACTTTTGTGGTGCGAGCATTAAACCCTTACACGTGATTAACCCTAAACAAGTTTTAAATAAAATGTGCACTATGACGAGTCCGGGGCCTAAGGCCCCGGCGTGTGCTAAATTAATACGTCGTATATACCGCACGCAAGTCCTGCCCGCGAAGCGGGCAGGCGCGCTAGTACACATACTAAAGTGGCATGTTTGTCTGTGTGTTTGTCCTCTATCTCCTCCAAAACTACTGAACCGATCTTGGAGGTTGATAGCTTAAATTGTCCAGGAGGTCAGCGAAATTTTCATAGGCAAGGTCACCTTTGGTTGACCTGACCTTTGATCTCTGAGTTAGACATTGGCCTCAGCTAAATTGGAAGAGAACCATGGCATGTGACATGTCATTGTTCTCAGAAGGATATATATGGGAAAAAATTTCCTTGTGGTCACAAGTTGACCTGACCTTTGACCTCTGAGCTAGGCCATTGACCTTAGCTAAAATGAAAGAGAACCGTGGCATGTGACATATCATTGTTCTTAGAACGTTGGGCTGAGAATTTTTCTTGAGATCACAAGTTGACCTGACCTTTGACCTCTGGGTTAGGGCATTGACCTTAGCTAAAATAGAAGAGAACTCGCATGTGACATCTCATTATTCTCAGGAGGTTGTGCTGAGAATTTTTCGTGAGGTCACGACATGACCTCACCTTTGACCTCTGAGTTAGGGCATTGACTTTAGCTAAGATGGTAGAGAACCATGGCATGTGACACGTCATTGTTCTCAAGAGGTTGTGCTGAGAAATTTTCTTTAGGTCACAAGTTGACCTGACCTTTGACCTAAGGTTTGGGGTGTTGACCTTAGCTAAAACGGAAGAGAACCATGGCATAGAATATATCATCATCTCTTTCATGTCAAACAAAGTTTGCGCCACAATTGTTCGTACCGCTATTAAAGGCGTGGGTGCAAAATGCATTTCAAAAAATCGTGTGTTCTGCTAATGCCCTAGCCTTTGGTGGTGCATGCTTTAAGCCCTTACACGTGATTAACCCAAAACAAGTTTTAAATAAGACATACACTCCGGCGATTGCTTTACAATTATTTCCCGACTTTTGGGGATTGCGATTTTGTGTGATTTGTGTTTGTTACGCAATTTTAAGGAGATACCGCACGCATGTCCTGCCTGCGAAGCAGGCAGGCGCGCTAGTTTATACGTAAGAGCTGTGGGGAATTAGGGATGTATCGTATATGTGGCGGAATGTGAACCAAATTAGTGAGCAATTTCTTGCTGTCCGATAGATACATAAACCCATTATTGCACACCACTAGAATTAAATTGTTGTTGTTGTTGTTGTTGTTGTGTATTAGTTTAACGTAGGATTCCCTGTAACTTGCGGGCCACATTCATTTCATCAACAGGTCAGACAGGGTAGGCGATCTATTGGGAGGGGGAGCGAACTATTATGGTACATATTTACAGAGTAAATTTACAAGGGGGTGCAGAGAAGCTGACTTTAGTGTACAACAGGTGGGAGTGCAAGTGACGTCTGCGCAGAGCGGTCGCCAGCCCTGAACAGGCCTGTAGGGAGCTAGCTTCTCACAGGAGAAGAAACTCCCCACACGCAAATCCCCTTTTTTCCACAACATTTTACTCTAGGAGATGTTCAACTTTACTGCCAAGGTGCCGTGAGGCTCTCGCTCAGTATAGAACTCAAGATAGGCTGCGGAGAAACATGAGAGTTTAACCGCAAGCCCAATCCGTCTCACTAAATATTGCGCTAAATAAATTCATGGGTAGCAATATTTACGAGATTGACATGATTTATGTGTATTTTGGCCCACTACATTTGTGTGAACTAGATAGTTTACTTTTAAATGCAAACAACTGAACAAGTTTAAATTACTTATACTTATAGTAGACTTTTACTTTTGTCAAAATTACATACAATTTGTGCATGCATTTAGAATTTGCTTACTTGCCGCATATGGCTTTGCCTTGTATTAAAATTTTGCCTGCCCCCAGCTCAGGACTGATTTGAATTGATTTATTCATTATAAAGTGTTATTACCAATTACCAATGCTCAAACTCAAACTGTCGGTTCTTGCCTCAAAAGACTCAAAACCAAGCAGGGCTACAAATGCAAAGATGTTGAATAGGCATTTATCTTAGAAATTAAATTGCTGCATTTGTCTTTATCAAAGGCAAAATAAAATTAATTTAAACGTTTGTTGAAATAACTACATACTGTACATACAGAAAAGTACCGTCACCTATATTGCTCTACTCTACTCATGAGTCATTCATGACTACTGGCTTCGTGGCTTCGCATCCGTCCGCACTCTATCATCTGCGAGTTTTGTTGCGTGTATCAGTGCGGCATAACTCAAAATTGTCACATGTGATAAAATCTTGCAGCTCGGAATTACCGTTTCAAAAGTTGTGTGATTCGAAAAATACATTACTTCATAAACGATTTGTTGAAGAGTGCAACTGATTAAAACAACCTCACTCTATACAATATCCTTGATCGGACTGATTTCTATATCAAAACCAGGTGTAAAGTTGGGAGATCGAAGAATCTCAAGAATCCACAATCTACGGAACCGTCAACTGTTGACCGTCAGCTTGTAAGCCAAAGTCAAGTCACAGGTTACTATTATTTTTATTTAAACCTAATGAAACCAGAGCAGCAAGTGTTAAGCACTTTAACAGTTTACAAGTAACCCATTCATCATTTAAAACATTCAGAATAGAACGGGTAGGGATATCAATTAAGGGAAGGATTTCCACTATTTTTAGCATTGCAACTGATTATCCGGGGCGTGAGAAATCTGGAAGGAAGCGACTATGAATTCCATGTGGGCGCCGATTGAAATCTCAAATATGTCTCAAGCAAATGAGGGGGAGATTGTCATCTTTGAAGGATCTTGTGGACTTTCAACTCCTTCGTCCACCACGACTCCGATTGGCAAAGAGTAAAGTGAACTTAATTTATCTCTTCGTTTTAGTTAGCTATGAACTATTTTTTTTACAGATGCAGGGATCCAGCATCATTCCTTTGTACATCTATCCTAAAAGTTGGTCCAGTTGGAAAAGAGATGGAAGTCAACTCATATTTGCTTGATGTTTCCAGTCCATTCTTCAATTCTCATTTTAACGGAAACTACGAGTCCACATCAGCGAAGCAAATCGATCTGAGCGAGTTGGACTACAATGCAGTGCTGAGAATTATACGGTAGGTATCGATCACTTATATTTGTATGTTCTCAACTCTTTTTAAGTTATGCTTTTAATGTTTGCATCTTTAGGTACCTGTACACTGGAACGTTGATAATTTCCGAAGGAGTGGGAATTGAAATTCTCAAAGCTGCTAAAAAGTTTGAGCTGCAAGAAGTGGTATGGGCGTGCGCCCTGGTTGTTAAGAATGGTATAATCTCTGATACTTGTCTCGAAATTATGACATTTGCCGTCAATAATGGACTACTTGAGCTTGGCTTGGCTTGTCAAGATTTCATAAAGCAGCATTTTGAAGGTGTGATGGAAAGTGATAGCTTTCTCCAATTGTCTTACGAAGCTGTAAGAATGCTCAAATTAGATTTTTTCTGTTGTCCAATGTCCATTGTTCTAACGCTGTGTCAATGTTATTCTCATTATTTCTCTACAGCTTGAGAACGTCATTCACTGTTCAACCAAGAAGGAAACAATTTTAAATGCTGTTATGCGTTGGGTAAAACACGACGAAACTAGAAGGAGCTCCTATTTACCCCGTTGGGTAACCTATGAAAACATGGAAGCAATTTACAGCAGCAATCGATTGTTGTTTCACACTGCATTTGCAGAAGGATCTGTTCTGAGGAGTGATCCTATTTGCAAAGACTTGTACTGCAAATTTCTTGAAATTAGGATTCGCGAGCTAGAGACGAATCATACGCTTGGAGGCATTGAAATGAAAAGCAATATATTGTCTGAAACTGAAGCTGTACATCCACCCGATGTGCTGAATTGCAAACCGTTCAACGAATCTACAGAGAGAATTAGCAAGAAAATGGACTCAGTTCCTGCACAGTGTTCAATGCCTTGTTATCCGAAAGCCGTGAATGCAATGAATACCTATATGGAACCTGTTTCAAACGTGAATGCTGATTTGCCTTCACCAATTGTGAACCCCGCATCAGAATTCTATGAAGGGGATATTTCTCAAGGGTTACTTAATCCTATTTTGCCACCTGCACATCAAAGAACAGAAGCAGGGACAACTGTCACCGTCTGCACAGCAACCGCATCTGGGCAACCTGGACGATTTTGTGGAATAGCTGAATGCACCAATCAAGCGGTTTCCGAACCCGTCCTTCAAGCACCAATAATTCATTCCAAGGTCATCTTGTATTCAAAGTTTAAGAATGAACAAAAATATATTATTCAATATGATTTTGAGGTAAGGTTTGGCCTCACTTTTCAAAATTTTGCATTCATTTAATAACGCGAATACCATCGGAACATGTTCACATTCATTCCAGACGAAAAAAAGAAAAGTTATTTATCGATCAGAATCTATGGATGTGCGGAGACTGTCGAGTTTGGTCAATTTTCAGGAAAGAATATTTGACATTGGAGGAACGCCCGAGAAAGTGAAGGTAGGGCAGCAAATTGAATGGTTTGAGACAAGCACAAGTGTTGACGTTTTTATGCCAGGAAATACAGCCCCGTCTAGCACTCGAAATAAACTAATTAATTCAAGAGCCGAACTTGGAACATGTGTTTGCGGAGAGTTTGTTTATGCGGTAAGCATTAGAGTAAACTATTAATGATAAGTATAAGTATGAACTAAGAAATAGGTGAGTGCATTGAAAGTTTCAACCACATGTGTTTTGCTTTAGATTGGAGGATATTCTAAGACAGACAATACAGTTGCATGTGACATACCATTGTCAGAGCGTTATCCATTGAACAAAAGAAATGGGAAGTGCAAATGGGAGAAGATTCAACCCATGAAGTTTGCTAGAAGCGCTCTTGGCGTTGCAGTGTTGCATAATAAGATTTACGCGGTAGATATTGCATATATTCCGCCAAGGAACACAGTTTAATTTGACTTATTTGCTGTATTTGCTTTTAGATTGGTGGCGTAGGGGCCGAATACAATGATTTACATCACGTAAATTCTACAAATCTGGCGACAGTGGAAGCATTTGATACGAGCCAACGGGAGAATGTTTGGGCCGAAGTATTGCCGTTAATTGTAGCAAGGGCTTATATGGGAGTATGCGTATTGAATAGCAAGATCTATGTAGTCGGCGGAAGCGTGTTCACCGATGATGATGAAGGGAATTGGGTACCGTTAAGATCAGTGGAAGCCTACGATCATGAAACCAATACTTGGACAATGTGTGCTGAAATGAATCATCCGCGTCGGAAACCAAGTAAGTTGAGTTTATAACACTTGTAGAATCTTCCACTTTTGCAATTGAACTACTTACTGAAACTAAAGAACAGGAGTTCAGATTAATACGTTGTAAAGAAAACAATATAGACGGAATTTACAATATATTTACAGTTGTATTTGAAGACGACAATTTACTGTACGCAATTGGTGGGAACCCTGGGGACACGCCAAGTATGGAAGTCTACAGTCCCACATCCAATCATTGGAGCTTGTGTAGTTGGCCTGAAGGGCTATCTCGTCATACCTTCCGGTCTGGCTTTAATTCGGCGATTGTTATCAGCACAAATTCTACAAATAAGTAGGCGTGTCTGGAGTTTTGCTGTTAGGCATCGTCACCAAATGACATGTTTCTTAATTTTTAGTTATTTAGTTCAAGTATTATTTCATTATCCCACAGTGTTCCATTGCAGGGATTTAAATTTGGTTTCAGTGCGTTTTGAGGGGTCATGAACTCAGATATATTATATGCAGATATATCTGCGGAACGTATCAAACACTGATTATTGAATTGTATGGCTGACATGTTTGCTCCCTTCCCGAATAGTGTTGTACAATACCCTTAATTTATATTTGGCTAGCTCAAGGAGTAACGTGTTTAATGATTGTGTAGTCACTACAAGTAAGTGAGTAAAACGTAAGTGTGCGCCTAATAATGAATCCATCTAACCTTAGTTGAACCTCATATGCTTAACTTTGTAATGACTCAAAGCTAAGAAATACTGTAGTTTAGTGGAGTACTTGTTTAGAAAAATTAACTGCATTTGACAAGTTAAAATAAAACTACTCTATTTAAAATTGCCGAGGATTTAAACGTAATTGCTTGCACTTGCAAACTTGCATCCTTTTGTGTTGAGCTATTGCCTGCGAGTTGTGCACGCCAGAGTGCGGCAAAACCCGAAATTGCAACGTGGTTTAGAATTCTGGTAGTGAGGAGTACGTGGAGAAATTTGGAGTATTCATCTTAACAATACAACAGAATAAACTGATAAAAACAACCTCACTCTATACCCTGACCCAGTAGACTTACGAGTTATTCTCCGTCCAGTCTGGAACAAAGTTGAGTGTTGGTGGCAGAAATTTTTAAGATACAGGCGCTATTGTTGACTATGTGGACTATAGATGTAAGTAAGTTATAATTGGAATAAGGTTTTGAGAAATTATTGTGATTAAAAACTTTGGACACGTAAACCCAAATCTAACAAACGGGTTTGAGAAATTTGCAGTTTTGTGTTTAAAGTTTATTTTCACTGCCTTTTATTTTCAGCGATCCTGATGAGCGTGAACTCCATTATTTGAATATCAGTTGCAATATGTCTGAAACAAAGGAAGCCGGGCAGATTGTCTGTAGAGGCCCTCGTGGTCTTAAATCTGTCTTGTCTACCTCAATTGACACTGACGTGTAAAGTAAACTTAACGTATATCGCTCCCCTTCAGGATTAGTTATGACATTCTATTTTGCAGGTGCAGGGATCCAGCATCATTCCTTTGTACATCTACCCTAAAAGTTGGTCAAGCCGGAAAAGAGCTCAAGGTCAACTCATATTTACTTGATGTTTCAAGTCCATTCTTCAAATCTTGTTTTAATGGAAACTATGAGTCTCCATCAGCACAACGGATTGATCTGAGAGACTTGGATTACAATGCGGTCCTGAGAATTATACAGTAGGCCTTGCTCTTGTCTTGCCCGCGTTTATTTTGGCCTTTAAATGTAATAATTTTTAATACCCATATTTTCTCTCAGGTACATGTACTCTGGGACGTTAATTATATCGGACAAATTAGGATTTGCTATTCTTGAAGCAGGAAAAAAGTTTGAGTTGGACGAAGTAGTGCAGGCGTGTCTTCCGGTTGTTAAGAAAGGCCTCAGCGCTGACAGCTGTCTGCAAATTATGACATTTGCTGTTGATAATTGCCTACTTGAACTTGGCATGGCTTGCCAAGATTACATAATACACAATTTTGTATTGGAAAGTGGAGCGTTTCTTGAATTGCCTTATGAATCTGTAAGAAACCGTGAATTGATTCAATTGACTTAATTTTTTGTACTTATATTTTCTATATTTCCTACAGCTTGACAAGATAATTTTTTGTTTAATGCACCGAGCAAGCAATGAAACGTTATTAAAGGCTATTGTACGATGGGTAGAGCAAGACGAATCTGCAAGGAGCTCCCATTTATTCCGTTGGATATCCCAGCTTAATCTGGAATCAATTTATACCAACAATCGATCGTTGTTTCAGACAGCATTTACTGAAGGATCTGTTCTGAGAAACCATCCAGGTTGTAAGGATCTGTATATGAAAATTTGTGAAGCGAGACTCCTAGAACTTGAGGAAATGCTAATTTCTCAGCAAAGCAACACTAATGCATCGAATGGTGCGAAGAAGATTGAAGCATCACACTCACAGCCTGCTATTCCTGAAAGTAAAATTATTCAGACAGGTCAACACATAATCACAGAGAAAGAGGAATCGCCTTTCATTGGAAGGAGAAAGCGCAAGAATGTGGCACCAGAATCTCCCGAATCAAAGGCAGCCAAGACTTCTACTTACAATTGCAATAAAAGTAAACCTTTCATTGATATGAAAATACAAGCTTCTGGTTGGAATGGGAACTCCAACCCAGTTTTCTCCACACCTATGATAATGAATCCTACGCTAAACGAAATAGCCAACCCAAACCCAATAAATGGCTTGGACGTGGGCGCTCAAATGTTTTCAGACAAAACGACTTCAAATGATCTGAATTTGGAATCAGGTTCACCCAAAACCGGCTTGACACAAAAGTCAATCTTGTATCCAAGATTCGACAATAGAAAGAAGTTGAAGTACCTCGTGAGCTATAGTTTTGAGGTAGTGTTGGACTTTTGGGATAAATTCCTCTAAATTTGTGGTGTAGCGGCTTACGTTACGTTGCTGTTACTGCCATCCCAAAATTTAAAAACTAATTCAAATATGTGTGTGATTGCAGACAAAAACAGAAACTATTCGGCACTGCTCAATTCCTTTTGAGGTACGAAGTTTATCCAGTTTGATCTATTTTAAAGGAAAAATATATGACATCGGGGGGCCTATGGACGACGTTGGGATTAGGAATCTAGGTTGCGTAGATCTAACTAGTACAGACGTGGATGTCTACCATGCTGACCAAATGACCCCTTCTTACACACTCAACTTAAACAAGTCCAGATCAGAAATTGCTGCCTGTATTGACAGGAATTATTTATACGTGGTAATGTGTTAATTATTTCATTATGTTTTTGTTTTCTAAGATACATTGTTTTTAAATTACAAGCTTGGTGGATGCCAAATTGTTGGATACTCTCTACGTGGATTTGAAAAAGACACCAATTTTGTGGAACGCTATTGCTTGGATGACAGTAGAAGTCGGTGGGAGGAGCTTAATTCCATGTTGTCATCGAGGACCGCTGGAGCTGTTGCTGTGCTCCGCAATAAAATTTATGCGGTACCGTCCTGCTTTATGAATATTTTGTTGAAATTACCATAAAGAGAAACATGCATTTACCTTAAATATTACTTTCTACTAAGATTGGGGGTATAGGTGTTGACAACAAGGCGAGGAATGGACGTACGCCTTCATCTGACCTCTCTTCTGTTGAAGTTTTTGATCCGGACAAACCCGTCATGAAAGACAACTGGAGATACATAGCTCCTTTAAAAGTGGCAAGATCTAACACGCGAGCTGTCGTTATGAACGAGGAAATTTACGTTGTTGGAGGATATTGTTGCGTGAGAGATTGTTATAGCCGGCCAATGTGGACTCTTTTAAATTCAGTCGAACTGTACAATCCCGAAATGGATGTTTGGTCAGCATGCGCGAACCTCAATCAGGCTCGGGCAAACTCAAGTAAATGGAAATATTGAATACAGGAATGAGCAATGTATTAATTAATTAAATAATAAAGCATTATTTGGTTTGTATCCTTAGCCGTGTTCGAGGACAACAATTTGATATATGCAATTGGTGGAAATCAGGGGGAAACCCGAACTATGGAAGTCTACGATCCCAGAATCGATGAGTGGAATTTACGTGAATGGCCTGAGGGACTCACCCGCGATGCGTTGGTGACTACTTCTAATCCTGGAATTCTGGTGGATAGATTCAACAATGTGTGACTTTGGCCTGCCAGCGCGAGTACTCTGCACTTCTTGAATGTTTGATTATTATCCTCATTTCTGTTATAATTTATTAACTTTTAGTTCGGTTTTTACAAATGAATTTGCAATGTGGAAGCATAATGCTATTGAGCCTACATTTGAAATAAATACTGTAGTTTAATTTTAGTCCTCATTTTATTAATTATTGCACACAACTTTTTATTAAGATCAGAAGTTCTAATTATCANGTGGAAGCATAATGCTATTGAGCCTACATTTGAAATAAATACTGTAGTTTAATTTTAGTCCTCATTTTATTAATTATTGCACACAACTTTTTATTAAGATCAGAAGTTCTAATTATCAGGCTGCCATTCCTTAGCCATTCCCATTGAGTTATTTTTAAAAGTTTATTCAACTGACATTATGCCTGCTTGGATGAAATTGTCTTGCAACAAGGAAGTATTATTTGTTGTAAACATTCGTAGGAATTGTCTCTTCCTGTTTAAACTTATTAAAGCTAAAATAACAAAATCGTCATTGCCAATTGGCCAATCTACTGGCATTGTCCCCAGTAATGTTGTAAGCTGATATTACTTCTGATATCACAAAATGTGCACCCGTTAAAGTAATTACCGGAAGGATGACATCATTTATAAAAGTGGGCGCTGTTCTCGATTACCAGACGGCTCCGGTCGGGATTTCACGGGGTTTATCCTGGAAAGAATGTCACGAACTCTGGCTAGGCTCATAAAATAAGTGCAGCGCACACATCATGTACTTTACTTCAGTTTGAATTTGAATAAATTATGGATTCTGAGAAACACCTTAAATTAAGGAGCTCTCTGTAGGTAACAAGATTCCAGATTCTACCTTGCCTGGGTACTATAAATTCCTAAATGAAAACTAAACACTTACAATGTAAATAATGAGATCTGTTCTAAATTGGCAAGTAACTGATACTACTGTGGGAAAGTAATTAAAGTAATGGTATTTCACCGAAATAGCTGAGTTTTACCTTTGCACTAACTAAAACTAAACTTCAAAGACAAAGCCTTCTATTAAGAATTCACATTATCAGGTTATAATCTTTTCTGGATCTGCTAGATTTTGTATTAATGCCTGGCTTTAACTGAATTCATGATTTCAGGTTGTTAATTAAGGCATCCTGCCTGTAGACTTTTCTACTTTAGTAAAAACGATCATTATTACTAGCAAACACGAATAAAGGAAAATCTAACGTCCTTACATGCAGAGACAGTAAATTCCAAACGACGAAACCAAACTATTATCAACTTTCCCGGTTTTATTTCACAAGAAATAACAAAATGTAATTCAGATGTTTAAACAAAAGGGAGTTCAGTGCAGGAGTTCACCATCACGCCCTCCTCGGGTTAGTCCAACTGCAAAACAAAGTAACTTCATAATGTAATTAGGCGTAACCAACTGGGATTGGGGCAATTCGCTTTCAATTTGAGTATTTGAAAAGAAACAATTAATTATTGTTAGACATTAAATTAAAAAATATATATTTACACATTAAATTAAAAAATATATATTTGTAAATTAGAGGGTAAGGTTCTAATCTTCAAATCACCTAATCTGAAAAACAATTTGACATAAAAACTTAAAAAAGTATTTTACCTTCTTGAAGCCAATATATCACCGGCATACTCTCGAAAACACTGCCGGCAGATCATCAATCCGTATTTCCTAATCAACCCGTGTTTGTTGGAGCAGGAGCGGCTGCAAAATTCAAAATAGTTTTAGAATTTACATTTTGTACATATATGGCATGGCCAATAGTTAAGGAATTGTTCGCAATATTGTTTACTAATTTGGATGGAATTAATAATTTTAATGTTAAAGAGTAGGTTGTATTTAACATCAACACATAAACTGATGGATTTGCACAACACACCGCCTCGTCGGCCGGAAAAAAATCAAAAAATCCAATTTTGCATTTTGCTAATGAAAATTCAAAATAAGCTCTACCTACCACAACCCAAACATAGCATTCCCTTATTCAGACCATCGCTTAATACATTATATACTTAAGAAGCTTTAACTTTAAAACACTTCAACGGAAGGATGGCAATCAAAATACTAATACCCAGTGTCCAGCATGCAAGCATGCAACATGCAATACACCCAGATCAGATCTCCCGTCCTTCTAAATCACAAAATTAAAGTCACAAAATCCCCCTTACCAAGTCCTCGAGCCAGGCCTGTACTTCCGCGGATGAGAATACCAAATATTAGCAAAACCCATGGCTTGTGAAATCAAGAATCAGGTGGAGGTCAGGTCAAATTTCTCGCTTTTAGACAGAAGGAGTTCGGTGGGTCCGGCGCGGCGCGGCGGCGTGATAGGTAATGTTGAACGGAGGCGGTGGACGTCCCGCCAGAACGTGGCAAAGGCTTCGCTTTTGAACCTTCAGCTGCATATTGTGCATTATGTGCATTATGTGCATTTACGAAGTACTATTACCTGCCCTAAAGTCAGTACGTTCGAACCTATGCATTGCTGCGGCAAAATCAAGAATGAGCAGTCAAAACAGTTACCTCCGTTGCTCTGTCATATGTCAGTCAGTTGTCAGTTAGCTGCCATTAATGTACATCACTTCCAACAAATTAGCAAATTCCGTTGATTGGACTACATACTATGCGTATGTGACATTTCTAGCCGTCTCCCAAGTTTCACGTGTTGTAGAGTAGAGGTTAAGCACTGACTGCCTACTTCACGTTTTACCATCTTCGAGCGGTAAGTTCTGATTTTTGAATATCAGCATGAAGAGTAAAACATTTTTTTAAAAAAATTCTGCAGTAATGCTTGCCCGAAAGGTCAAACAGTTTTTAATTGCATGTTGTCCGGCGCCTGATGAATGGTTTGCTTTTATGATTAAGATGAGATCGAGGTGCTAATAAGTTCCAAAGATAATTAATTTTTCCCTGTGCCTCTGTTTAGCCCCCATCTCTCTCTGCAACAACTTGCAATTGGGAGCTGTCAAGTATTAAGTGAGTGGTGAACAGGTGCGAGGTGCCCACCTCCATAGAGCCTCCACAGGATATACCTAGAAATGCCGTTGACTTATACCAACCCGGAACAGACTGAAGCGGTCATCAAAGATGAGAAAATAGCACACCAACATGGCACACCCGACGGAAGGACAAGGTATGACAGGTAGGAATTGTCGGGCAATTTGTAATTGGGGGATTTGGTTAAACCTACTGTGTCCTGCAATGTAATTGTAATGCATGTACTAATGTTTAAAGGGGGTTAATCAGTTGCACGTCCACTTTAGAAGTTGGTCCACTCGGGAAACCAATCCGGCTAAACTCTTACCTTTTGGCAGCTGTAAGTCCTTTCTTTAAAAGAACACATTTTTCGGAAGGATGTGTCAGGAACTCAACGCCAATCAGCTTACGTGAATTGGATTATGATGCAGTGTTGAGCGTTACAGGGTAAGCTACACTTACTGTAACACATACTGAGCTTTTATCTAGTATATCATTCAATAGCATTTACTATTTATATATCAAGCTAAATCTTACGAGACTGAGCGTTAATCGTGAATGAAAAATGAATTTCTATACTTTGTTCTATTCCAACTAGGTGTTTCCACAGCGGGTGTACGAAGGTTACATCTGATAATATTTATGAAATACTGAAAGTTGCGTTAATGTTTGAGTTGGATGCCATCAAAGAAGATTGCGTACAATTTCTGAAGGATGGGTTCACGACTCAAAACTGCCTGAAGACTTTCAATTTTGCAATTAAGCATGAATTAGAGGGCCTTGAAGACTGCCTGGAAGATTTCATTTGTCATAATTTCCGTGAAGTATCACAGCAAGCAGAATTTCTGCAGTTAGAATATCAGGATGTGCGTGCGTGAAGTAGTTTATTATAAGTAGATAAAATCAAACTGATTCATAATTGAAAACTAACTTGCTCTGACCATGACGAATTCTTGTAATAATAGGTCGCGTGGATGGCGTTTTGCTCTGAAGATATGGTGGACAAAGAAACAATTATAAATGCATACCTTCGATGGGTGCAATACGATGTTACTGGAAGGGTCAAACATTTACCTTTAGACAAAATGTATGCAGACACTTTTGAGATATTTTGTAAATCATTTGCGGAAGGATCGGTTTTAAGAAATAATCCGGAAAGCAAGGACATGTACTTTAAATTCTGCGAGGCTAAGATGTTTGAGCTAAGAGGGAAGACAGATTTTGAAGATTCGAACCGAAAGAACCTGACTCGAACTGAAGAACAACAGCCTTGTGTTCCATTGACATTGATCGAAGTAGAAACCAGCCAAAGCAAACTACACTTGAATAAATCTGACAAAGCCGGCTCTCAGGAGGCATCTAATATGTTGGACCATCCAACCGCAAAGTCGGCTATAATCACACCTTCGATTCAACTTTGCAGACGGGAAACGAACTACTTTTTACCACGGAAGCCAATTAAGAAAAGGATTCTATACACACGATTTGAAGAAGGGCAGAAATGCTTAGACGAATACAATTTCCAGGTAACTCAAATAGCTAAATTGTCATATATTACAACATGAAATCATTTCAAAAGTGATTCCAATCCTTACAGACGAGGTCAACGACGTTTCTTCACAGAGCATTATTAACCCGCCGTTTTAGCGCACTCGCATATTTTGACGGAATAATATTTGACATAGGAGGAACACGTAACTTGAAGGATGGAGTGGCTAGTAGTGCGACTATCTCCGATATTGACGTTTACTTGCCTGGAAATGTCTTTCCCGTACAATCAAATAGGTTGAATCTGATCAAACCCAGAAGTGTTTTTGCGTCCTGTATTTGCGAAAATTATTTATACGTGGTAAGCCACCATTTCAAGAACTAAGAGCTACTGATGTTGTCCAGATATTATTTCAGGTGTTATATTGACATAATTTCAAAGATTGGTGGGTTTCAACAAAGCTATGATAAATATCCACTAGCTGGAGTCGTCAATTATGTTGAACGTTACCGGCTAGACAATGGATACAAGAACTGTGTCTGGGAGGAGGTTAATAACTTGAGGTCTTGGAGAAGTGCTTTAGATGTCGCTGTGCTCGGGAACAAAATATTTGCCGTGGGCTTAAACATAAACATTAGTATTCCGTTGTTGTCGTGTAAAAGCGAATTTAAGTATCATCTCATTTCCGGCTTCTTAATAGATTGGTGGGATTGGGGTAGACCGTGAGGCATCAACAAGTACTTCGTCATCCCAGGACCTTGCTTCTGTTGAAATGTTTGATACAACTCAGCCCACACTGACCTACAATTGGACTTATGTGTCGCGATTGAATATAGCAAGGGCTTACATGAAAACAGCTGTAATAGACAACGCAATATATGCTGTTGGAGGAAGTGCTAGTGTTGACAGTACAGACTGGAGAAATCGAATCGCTTTACCTTGCGTAGAGCAGTATTATCCGGAACGGAACTTGTGGTTAAGGTGTTCGGATATGAATCATAAACGAATGAGCCCTGGTAAGCCAGAAAATGCTCACGCATCTACTTGTCAACTTTATAAGATTCAAGTTACCCATTGTTTCCAAATTTTGCAGTTGTATTTGAAGATAACAACTTGATGTATGCCATTGGAGGAAATTCCGTAGGCATTCCAAGTATGGAGGTGTATGATCCCAGAATTGATCACTGGATGTTGTGTGAATGGCCCGTGGGCCTCAGTCTTTCTGCTTTGCAAGTAGGTTTTAATTCCAGTCTCGTAATCAATGATTCATATTACCAATATTTCGGCCGATACAATTGAAATATGTCAAAAGTAGAATAAAACGAAATCATTTATTTGTTCAAATATTCTGACTCTAATTCCAAGCCCTTTTCCATCACACCTAGCTTCTATCATGTAAACATTGAATACTTCTAATTGTCTAAAGATATGAGAACTCATGCATTTGTACAAACTACATTCACCGGCAGTTGTGTATGGGTATCGCGCTCAACACGCTCATTCTGAACCTTTTTTACATTTCATCTGACTCCTTTTCGTCATCCACTCCTTTCTTTTCCGTCAATTTCAATGGTATGTATTTCCCACTTGGACCTGGAGAAAGAATCAAAATTGATAAATGTTTCAAATATAAATCAGTCCATACCAGGCACTATACCTTGAGAGGCAGGTTTCTCCAACTCATATTTTTTACGATCGTACGGCAGTGGTTTAAGGCAGCAATATTGGATTCCGATGAAGACCACGGCGGCAATAATTGAACAAAGAGACGCTGCCTTAAGGACATAGTCCTTAGAGAAAACTGAGAGACCAAAATAAGTTATGAGGCAGCCCAATCCGCGCCCTGCAAAAAGAAGCGAATTATAAAAGTAAACACTATCAACCTTTCTTTCAGAAAAATTGACAAGGTATAATGTTTTACCAATGCAACAATAAAGGCTGACAACAATGGCTTGGCTTGTAGCAACTAGACTGCGGGGAGCGGACGTGTGGGTGACAAAAGCGGACGTGATCCAAACCATGAAAATGGAAAACGTATCCATGGCTTTGAGAAGAAAACTCCACTCCGGCTCTGCATTCTTTAAGTAAGCGTAACCTGCGCAAACAAATTTCACAGTAATTAATACTCACGTGAACGTGATTAGCAATTTCTTAATTAATTAAAAAAATCTTTCTTACCCGTAAATTGCAATGAGAACATGACTAATGCGATGGCTAGGATATTGAAATGCCCACAGAACTCGATGACTTTCTCCACGCGGAACATGAAAATGAGGGCGGGTACCACGGCCCCCGTCGCACCCAAAGCCATCGTGGTGAGTGACGCCCCGGCACTTTTGATTTGATAATAACCGAGAACGTCGATCATCCCCTGGAAGCAGCCGAGCATGAGGACGAGATTTAAGAAGGTCAGAGTAGTTCCACGGGCGCCCCACCTCACGAGCATGGGTCGGATTGTCGTGGGTTTTGGAACCCATTCTGCATGGTAGGACAACAACAAACCTGTGAAAGCTGCAATGATCAGGCAAAGGCACACGATGCAAGCAGTGAAGAGGTCCACGTTTCTGGAAAATCATAAATGTTCAAATTAGTTTAAATGTTAACTTTTCGCAAACATTTGTATTTTCTCGTGCTTTTGTTTAGTATGATAACCAGTTTCGGGTTAAAAGGTTGATTGAAGCAGGCATGATTTTAGGATTTGAATGAGGGCACCTTTCCAAATTTGACCCAAAGGTCGAGAGTCAGTATGGAATAACAAGCATTAGCGAACCTTAGCTGCAGGGGCTATGATACCATGGATAATTTCTTACATGTATGTGTGACTGCATCCCTTCTCATTGCCAATGGGATAATACACTTGATTGGCTTTAAACAAGCAGGAATGATCATCGACCATTCACGGCATTCACATAAATAGGCAGCTTCGATATTTAAATGCTTTTTATAAATGTCAATGTCAAGGCCATATTAATATCCAGTACATTTGTGCGCTGCACAGTTCGTCTGAAAACGTATCTTTCATATGCACGTATTGTTTGAATTCCCGTCTGTCTGCCTGCCTGTACCTGTAGGTGATTAATGATTCCCGTTTAAATGTGAAGCCTCTTTCAATTAATACATGGTTAACTCATACTCCCACAGGACACGGCGCTGTTGCACTGGGCTATCATTCCCATGTATTTGTTGGATTTTTTTTTCATTTAAAAATCCACGACTCATCCGATCCAATGGAGTCACTCACGCGTTCAGAATACACAAGTGAGCGGCGGGCGGGCCTGGCGGAAATTACAATTCATTTTTGACGACCGTCGCCGCTCCATTCAATTTATTCATTGCGGGAGTGTGGGTGGAGACTCAACGTATGTAACTGGCCAGGCACATAGTTATTTTAATTAGCGTCCTCGCTTCACTTATTTCCCCGTGGCACTGAGAGCTGGTTAAATTAAATGGCAAACAAGGGCAGGGACCGGAATAACAAATGCGAATACAACAATTTTTGTTACGCTCCTTGATAGAGCATGACCGACACTTCACTTTACTGTGCTAGGAATGCCATCCCTGTGATTTGAAATCAGTAAAAATATTGTGTTATTGTTTTTTCTAGTTATGTTAAGGTAAAAGGTTGGGTTAAATTTTGAATAAGCGTAGGATCGTTTTTTTTTATCACTCATTTTGAGAAAGAACAACGCGATTTTATCTTGGATCAGATCAAAGGTTACAAAAGCAAGTCATGCCATGCAATGACGTTTTTAAAATAGAGAATGTCTCACCTCGAAAGAGCCCAATCCTGGGATTGAAGGAAATCATGGCCCAATGAAAATAATGGAGTGAGTACTGCAAAACCCAATGTCCCATAAATGAGTTGACAGCCGTAGAAATCCCCGTGCTCGTGCTCATGGGTCATTGAGAGGACGGCAGCATTCAGCAGTCCGGCTGCTGAAATTAACAGCATCTGTCGAGAAAAATAAAACAGAAAAATTAATTAACATTCACGCATTTCTTGACTCATTTCTTCTCGCACATCGCACTTAAAAAATACATCGTAGAATATTATCATCTTCCGTGCTTCGGTAAATGCATAGAATCCCATGACACGCATACCTACACATGCAGACATTCTTGTAATGGAAAGGCAATTGAATTTGAAATGTAAATTTACAAAGGCTGAATAGACCGATGACAATGAGGACTAAACTGTCGGGCCGGATGGATGAATCCGTGGGTTTATTTTTATGTGTTTCTTACAGCTTTTTTAAGGATAAGTTGTGCTGCTCGGCTCTGCTCTGCCCCATTGCAATTTACATTGTTTGGGAAGGGAGGGAGGGTCAGGAGGATGGAAATTTACGAGGATGAGGGATGGCAGATTTATGGTTATTATATACAACTTATTATGTGGCTGTGCTGTGCTGAGATTCGTGTATGGACTCCATACAAAGGGTGTAATTTTTGCCCTGGCTTGAATATTATCTGCCCTTCCTTGCGGTAGCGCACCAAAGTAAATTTTTCGATATCCTTTTCTTTGCAATGGAATGATGTACAGCAAAATAACCACAACATCCTAAATCTATTGCATTCGGCTTGGGAATTATGAAGAAATAATTTTGTTTCTCGAAAATTGAACTGAAAGAATTCAGTTTTTGTGAAAATGGAATAATTACAACAATTCCACCGCACTACCGCATTCACTTAGGAAAATCCCATAAGAAGCACAAGTCCAAGGCCCCTGCGTGAACGTGATTACTTGAGAAAGTGAAGGATTTCAAATATGTCCATATGAGGAATGGTCATGGTTTAGGGAGTTGAGTCGTCAAAACATAAATTTATTAAAAATTCCTTTCGGCACTCTCACCTACCTACGCACGCAGTACTTGCATATTACTCATACATACAAATTAATAAAATGTGACCTTACCGTCCCCAAAGTGTGTACGACGAGGAATACACAGAAGGAGATGAGCCATTGGTTGTAATTATTTCGACAGACCCATTGGTCCGGTTCATTCCAACGGAGTTCGCAGGTCACAAGGCATTTGGGACCCGAAACCGGGGAACAGAAGAGGAGTTGCTCGAATTCCTTCTTCATCTCTGAATACTCTGTCAAATACAAACAAATAAATATAAACATTGACTACTTACTACATAATACAATAAGGATGGGGGGAGCAGCCACAGCAGAGTACAATACGATGCCATACAAATGCGGGTGATCGGTGCTTGTGCTTTTATTGCTGTGAGAGATGCAGATGCTCAAATTATTTATTTCCACCCATTTAAGCAATGCACAGCAGGGGTTCGGACCCAGGAAAGGATTCCGCATTCTTCCCCAATTTCCCATTTCCCTCAATGCCATTGTCATATTGTATTCTTCCCTCCTCTCAAATTCCAAAGGTTTCCCCCAAAATTAAACGTAACGTACACATGGTTCAATGGCTAAGGCTAACATAAATATTGTTGTTAAGGCTTCAAGAGAATAAGTGCGTGTGCACGCACAATTCATACAAATACTGTAGATGGGCTTTTAACAAATAACACATTGCATTGTCTCAATCACCCTAACCCAACCTAATGGCATTTCACTGCCTGATATAACATTAGTACACAAATTGTACTTGCAATTCAATGCTATCAAATAAATTAATTTTTTGCAACCAATACAGTAGCATAGACTTCCATTTCATTCGTTGCAGAAACGAAGCGAAATCCCAGCCAAAAATGCCGGTTGCAAATGTACCCAGAATAGAATGGGATCAATAGTAACGATAACAATGGATGGTAGAATTATTTGGGAAATGTCAGCTCGTGGGGACGAGGAATGAGGAAGACAAATGCAGGACTTGAGAATGTCAAAAATTCACATAAATTGGAGCCCGGGTTCAATCAACCGTCACGCGATTACCCACTCCGTCCTAACTACCGCTGCCTATTGAAATTGCATGCAGTGTGTAATACAGTAAAAGATTGCTCAGTTTCCCTCTTAATATGGCCAGCAAATTGCTATTTTAATTTTGTAAATGAGAAAATTCCAATGTTCGTATAGTCCGAGCTGTGAGCCGCAAATTCCATAACTTCATTCTAATGCAATGGCCAATGGCAATAATGCAATGGCCAAAGTCAAACATTTATGGAACTTGGAAACGCCTGAGTTGCGTGCAAATGAATTAAATTAACACTACTTACTGAGAAGGGGATAATGACATTTGCCGGAATCCTCCGCCTCATTGTACCCATTGATCCCATCCACTTCGAATACAATGTCGTGCATCTCGTAGTCGTACACGTAGCATATGGGCTGGTATTTGGCTGTGTTGAGGCACACGTGGGGCTCAGGGCCAAAATTAAGATCAACTCCTTTGGAATCATCATCCCCGAATCCAGAGGAGATCAGGGGGGATGCTTCGATGCTCAGATTCCTCCGGGCATCATCATAGTCCGGAGAATCTTCAGTTGTGGTCGGGGGCTGACCTGGACTCAGGCGACTGGAAACCTACAAATAGATTTGTAATTATTAAGAAATTTGCTTGCAGTAATGATAGTATTTTATTTTGTAATTTAACGCACGTATTGAATGCTTAAGTCCAATGGTTGAAAAAACATTCAAAGTCACAATAACAACTTTGAGCCTAATGGCATTGGATTTTGCACGTGTAATAAAACTTCTGTTAGCCAAATATAAAACTCCTTAATGGGAAAAGTCGGATTAGTTGAACGGCCAGATTTGAGAACAACACAAGGGATTATACGAAGAAATTGGATGTACGTTAAAGTCATTACAAACTACCGCCAGTCATTAAACGAGTTCAAATTGCCTTCCATGAGCCTGTTAACTGGCATTAAAGTACATCTTTGTGTGTGTACTTACCAAAAACTCATCGCAGCTGTAGCGACATTTGCTTAGAATGATTTTCCCTCCACATCCTTCACTGCAAACTACGTCATTTGTGACAAGGACTGAATGACTGGATCCACACAAGGCTTTGAATGGCATGCAAGTATTTGCATCTCTCCCCAATCCCCGACACCAGTCCAGGCGCTCCTTGAAATGGAATGGCTCCGAGGCAGGGACAACTGCTATCCATGGGTATGCCAATCCAGCCAGAAACAAACACACAATCAGCACCTGAATTGTACAAAACAAAATTAATTAAAGTCAATAGTAAAAATACAAGTAAATGTGAGAAATATGAAACCATAACAAAAGATACGAAGAGGCTACGCTGAAAATTACAAATCTTTAGTGTAAAACGGATTAAGGCAGAAAAATCAAAAGTAGCATGTGCAACTGAAAGGGTTTACAAGTCACAGTCAGCCATAAGAGCCATGTAAATCAAATATTTTATAAAATTCCTGGAACTATCACGTATAGTTTTATTTGCAAAATTATTTACGAGAGCAACACCTTAAACCCGTACGTCCAGGTGTAAAAAAGCAAGAGTTTTCCAATGTAATTGAGTATCAAAACCCAAACCGGTTCCAAATCCACCGCGCCCAGCACATAGTGGCGTGGAGGGCATCGATCATGGAATCTGGTTCGTTACTCACGCTTTATTTTCCCGTCTCCTTAACTTTTTCAATTAAGACAACTCAAGTTATGAGGTACGGAGACAAGTCAGAGACAGACAAACAAATTACCATAATAAGTTTGAGTTGGACATTAAGGGGAATTGTGTGAAGGAACACACGACTTGCTATGTACACAAGTACAAGTGACATGGACACTGACTGACACGGTTGACAATCTTGTTCCATCAATTCCACAATCACACAAATACCCTACATGCATATGTATTTGCATATACATATAAAACAAACATGTAATTCCGATTTACTTCGGACATGTAATGTACATTTAATGCACTGCATATGTTACATTCAACTGCACTTTTCCCTGAATCCCCTAGTCTAATTTACATGCTAATGCTACATTAAATTTTATAGTTTGAATCTTAATCTTGAAAATTCGCACGCTCGCTCAAATCATCGTGCTGGGTTTTGGAGTTGGACGTTTTTTTCTAGTTAAATTTTGTAAGGGGTGCTGTTCAATCAATTTAAAAAATCTGCCAGCGAAACATTATTTTGAAAACAAGTTCTATTTTGCTATTTTGAAAATCACGATGAAGTACTACAAATCTACGTATTTTATTTTTGCATGCGTTCCGTGTGTATTAACCATAATTCCTATTTGCAAAAAACACAAATCCATCTTCGGATTTGACATTTGAGATATGGTAGACTGAACCAATTTGAATTATGGGAATTCAACGAAGCCTGAAAAGCAATCATGTCCTCACATGTCATGTGTTTGGCGGAAATATCTTTCCACCCCCTAACACGGACCAGTAACACGCATGCCGCGTACGTATTTTACTTTTCACACAAAATTTCACGATGTGTTTCGCATCCAACGACGGAAACAAAATAAAGTTTTTACCCCTTAAAATGTTTTCAAACTAATTCGCTATGGTCATCACCCTTCAGTTTTTCCATATAAAATTGAGGAAAATTCTCACCTTTTTTGGTTGGCCGGATTTGTCTGAAATGATAGCAAAGAGAACAGGCGTGGCAATGGAAAGGAGGGATGATATGCCATACACAAGTGCCGTGTCACGTTCCCCGAATCTTCGTCCAGCAAAAACAGTGTGATTCAACCACGTGTAGATGATCCCGAGCGCTGCAACATACAACACAAATGAATGAAGTGAACTTTTTTACAGGCAGGCAGGACTTGAAGAATTAAGTTAAATGGGACCAAAGAAATGTAACGTGAACGTGGGATTACGATTAAATTCCATGGCGGGTCCATAATTCGTAATCGCGATAAATTATTTGACCCCTTAAAACAATTGCTTTTACCCCTTAAAACATTTAAATTGACACTCAATAGGTTTCACCCCTTAATTCCATATTTGCCACCCCTTAAAACCCTGGAAT
>JAAXYW010000845.1:0-28635 GCA_036851895.1 Orthonychiurus folsomi | reverse complement strand
AATAAACTGAGTCACTGAGATAAGGGACACACACAGCAGGGTATTTCCTCTCGACAAGAAATGATGGACCTACTTAACATCCTAGACTTTATCTTGGCTTTAACTTACAGTCGTGCTGGTTGAATGCATTTGCAAAACTAGTATTCAAAACTTGACAATGCAATCCACACGATTGAATATTCAATTAATTCTTTGGCCCGTGTTTCTGGGCTGTGTATTTGTTGAAGGAAAAATAAAGACTCACTTTGAATATTATTCTAGTAAAAATTCATCAGTCCCCATCCGGAGATCTGAGATCAGCAGCAGAGCTGTTGGCCAGAAAGTAGTGTTTTACGTACACGGGTGGAAAAGTGAAAATCTGGACGCCTCGGAATCCCGGAGAATCAAGGATGAGATATTTAAAACTCAACGGGATGTGGGATTAGTCATCTTGGTGAATTGGATTGGAGCGAGTATGGATTTGAATTACATGGAAGTGGCGAAGGAATCCGTCCCAATTGTCGCATGGAATTTGGAGACACAAATCAAATGGTTGCATCAAGTACATGGAATCAAATTGCCTAATATTGAAATGGTTGGCCATGGACTCGGGGCCCATATTATCGGTCAAGCTTCCAAAATGTGGAATGCAGAAGGAATTGGACCACCCGTTGGGAAACTTACAGGTAAACCACAATTTTCTGTAAACCCCATTTAACACAAATTTTCTGAACGCCGCCCGGATTGTTATTAGAGCAGCTGCATGCTTGCATGCGGCTGCCTTATTAAAACATATAATTAAGTAAATTTTATTTATAGATTATCAGGTTCAGCCATTATTTTAATTTATTAGGATTAGACGCGGCAGGACCAGGTGGGTTCAAGGAAAATCCCAATATCCGACTATCCAAAACCGATGCAACATTTGTCCGTGCAATCCACACTGACCCAGATTTAGGGATTTGGACTGACATTGGCCACGAAGATATTTACCCGCACACTCAGGAAATCTTACGCAACTGTGATAAGGAATTGAATGGATTTACATCTGCATATTGTCGCCATAATGCAGTAAGGGACTTATACATCCAGGAATTGAATGGAGCCACTCTCGTGGATCCCATGGACCCAAGCCGCGGGAAAAGTGAAGAGCGAAATCGAATATCAATGTCACACCGAGGCCGAGGCACGCCCTGGTCAATCAATGTCCTTGTCCTTGACGTTTCCGGTAGCATGCAAGCTTATGGTCGAATCCAAAGTTTGGTCATTGCATCAAGTCGACTTATTTCAGAATTGGAGCTAGGAAATTACGTGGGAATCATTATTTTTGGATCAACCTCGTCCATATCTAATCCGATTGTAAATATTAGCAATGAAAATACTCGTCAAACTATTATTTCTGCATTACCAGCCCTGACCACGAATTTGGGGGCGACTTCTATTGGGGCCGGATTAAGGTCAGCCATTGATGTGACATCCGATTACATCTTTGCAGGTCATTGTCCAAATATCATGCTAATCACAGATGGGGAAGAAAATACACAACCATTTATCAAAGACGTTAAAATACCGAATTGCATGAGAATCAATTCAATTGCTTTGGGAAATGATGCATCTTTGGAATTAGAAGAGTTGAGTAAATCCACCAAAGGTCAAATGGCGTCTGCCACGGATCGGAACAGTTTGGATTCCCTGACTCAGGGCCTCCTTCAATCCCGCTATGCAAATATGGACCCAAATGTTCGCCCCATCCAACTCCCACCGAAGAAATTGGATTTTATCGGAAATTCAGCTGCGGACTTTTGGATTGATAAAGGAATAGGAAAAAACACACATTTCTTCCTCAGCACCCCGGATTTTGATAGAATTGAACCGCGGTTGACTGACCCTGATGGAAGGATATATGACAAATCGCAGGCAATTGTTGATAAAAATTTGCGAGGGATTTCTTACAGGATTCCTTACGCGACGCCGGGAAACTGGAGTGTAAGTGCAGGTGTTGAACATGGACAGCGATGGAAAAGATCAGCACATGATTTGAAGGAATTCGCAAATGTGAATTCATGGGAAGCGATCGTTTTCGTTACAACAATGCCAAATGAAGCATCCAAATCTGAACCCGCCGCGGCCGACGCCCATATTACACTCGAAGGAGATTTGAGTAGTAATACCATTAATTGGAATCCTGAGTTTGATTTTGTAAAAATTCAGGCCATCGTAAAGGAAGGGAACGGTGTGGTCATCGGAGCGGAGGTTGAGGCAATAATTTTATCACCTACTGGCCAAATTACCGCATTTGCAATGCTGGACAATGGGGCGGAGGCCGACGACGTTCAAAATGATGGAATATACTCCCGGTATACTGACTGTTAGCCAGGTTCAATTTCGGCTTAAAGCAAAATGTAATATCTTTTGTTTGGAAATATTTCAGGTACATTACAGAACCACTAGAATTGAACTTGAGGTACGAAGTGTCCATCAAAGCACGGAATTCAAATACAATAAATTCAACTCAAATCGTAAACTACTTACACGATTCGTCCGGCCAGAATAATACGAAACGCACACATTTTAACTGCTACGAATTCGAAAGACAAGTCAATTTGGGCTCAGTCAGAGCCGTGACGTCGCGTATAAAACCAATTGAGAATCCAATCCAAGATTTTCAGATTAGAAGATTTGATTCGAAGCAAAAACTTTGTGATTTGACTTGGACTGCTGTTGATGTTGGAAATATGAGTGATTTCGCGGACGCAAATGCAACTATTATGGAAATTGTGGTGTTTACACATAACAGAAGTACAAAAGAAGCAAGCACTACTCGATTTGCACTAAATGATTCACAAGTTGTAAGTGGGAGTCTGTCTACCAGTAGCCGGCTGAGTGGTCAAATCCAAAATGTTACGATTCAAATTCCGAAGGAACTTTTGAATAACACGTGGGATAGAGTGCTGGATTTGCGCATGTACCTGGCCTTGGGGAAAATTAATAGTACAAAAGAGCCCAAACGTCAGGTTTCAAATGTATCAAAAATGTCCATATTTTTAAAGCATGAAACAACAGCAGTAGACAGTCGCCATTTTAAAAATAATACAATGCCAATTATTGACCTCCAAGTTATGACCACTGACCCTGACCGAGGACAGTTCCAATTAGCTTGGAATCCCCGCAGCCAAGAATCCGTCGAAATCCGAGTAGCGTTAAGTCTCACACATTTGTTAGGCAATGGTCAAAATGATATTTTGATTTTAAAAAATTATACTTGGGATTTATCACAAATGTCAAAGGATGGAGACGGAAGTCAAAGAGTAACGGTCAAAGTAGAAATCCCAAAACATTTCTTGACCCGAGCCACACAGTCTGGCACTTTGTATTTTATTGTTAGAACAATACACAACGAGTCAAATTTTAGTGAATTTTCAAATTTGGTTAGAGTACACATTCCTGAGTCCAGCGCGCATAATTTGGAACGTGGAGGAAATGATGATTCTTTTGTTATTAGAAAGAAATTTCTTGTTGTGGGAAGCCTGATTGGAGTTTTATTCACCCTGATTTTATCGGCGTGTGTTATGGGAATTGGTAAATTTAAAACAAATATGTACCATGTCTTTCGAGCAAAATAAAACTGGTAAATAACGACAAGGTTAATTGACTTTTAACAACTAGTCAATACAAACTATTTTAGCAATCAATACCAATAATAACTAGCTTTTAAATAGTAAGTACTTCAACAATTGATAAATTCCCGCTCGCTTGTAAAAATAGAATTGACTTTGAGTCATTTATTTTGCAACCAGTCTTTTCAAAATTGTAATATATTTGTCTGCTTCTCTTCACGTGAGTGTATTCCAAGTGGCTATTGATGAGCTCTGCGAACTGACGTTAAATTCAAACGAGAACGTTGAGAAAAAGCGTTGTGACGTTGACGATGCTACGAATAACGGAATACCCGAGAATTATAACCACGATCATCGAACCGAGTTGTTCATAAGTCCCTGGTGGGCATTGAAGAATTGTTTTATCTCGATGCAGTCCGGTTCTCTGCTCAACAGTGCAGAAGTGGAGGGTTATTCCGACGCATATGCCAATGAAGAATAAATTAATCAAAAGTCGAATCTGAAGGACTCAAAAGTTGATTTTAGAATAGTTAGCCAAATCAATAAATGGGTGTTATAAATAGCCCTTACGAATGCACCCGAAATACTGTCTTCGTCCCTAAGGATGGACACAAGAACGAGAATAAAGACCATCATTGAGATGACGGGTTGTTCTATGGCTGGATCATGTGGAATTTGTTGGAGGAGAGCATAAAATAGGCATAAAATTGCCGAGTGAACTACAACAATTTTGGTTTCACGAAACTGGAAAAGTACAAGGAAAACGTTATATACATACAAATTGGATCCCTGTGCAATGTTCAAATAATAAAATCAAAGCTTTACAAACCACTATTGCTGAGTTACTCATGGTCTTGAAATCCGACCGTGATTGATTTAAAAATTAAAGTGGCGACTGTGATTGATTTAAAAATTAAAGTGGAACTTGAATATTAAACTTGAGCAAATGAATTCACCCGTTAAAAATTATCACAACCCCAACCTAACCATTCCAAACCTCTGTTGCGAAAACTCTGATGTAGAACAAACATTCCCCGATTTTGGTGCCCACGTTACCAAATTTTATTAGTCACGAATGTGTGTGGCTTATTGAGTTACCAAAATGTATTGCTAGTTTGTCAAGATGTAAAAGTAAGCCAAGCAATGACCTATTGAACTATCGAATTGAATGCACTAAAAACTTGGCATGCAAATCTGCAGAATTTTGAAAATATTTAGCATTTAAGAAAGTCGCTCAAATCTGATTCCAGGAAAAGTTTTGTTCAGTGTCATGAAATAGCATCTTCCCAAAACACAATACAGTACCCAGCATTAACTCTTAGCTGACTCCAACAAACGCGAATTAGAAGCTAATTAAAATTAAAGTTAAGCTCACACTCGCTTGTAAACACAAAATTGACTTTGAGTCATTTATTTTACAACTATCATTTCCAAAATTATAATATATCTGTCTGCTTCTCTTGACGTCAATATTGGTGTTTCAGAATTCTAAATCCATTTTAATGTAGACAGCTATCGATGCATGGGCTCAGCGAAATATCGCTAAATTGAAAGGGCAGCGACAGCGTTGAGGAAAATCATTGTTGTATTGATGATGGCTCGAAGAAAGGAATACCCAAAGACTAAAACCACCATCCTCATGCTCATTTTTTGAGAATAGCATTGATGGACGCCATCCTTTGGCTCAACATCGCATAAAAGAATGGTTGCTACGAGGCAGAGGCCAACGAAACCCAAATCAACCAATAGTCGAATCTGAAGGGGGAAACAAATTCAGAATGATTAGTCAATTAAATAAATGGATAATTTAAATATCCGAATATCCCTCACAAATGGCAAGCTAAGAGAGCCCCCCGAAATATTGTCTTCGTCTTTTATCAAGGATACAAAAATGAGAGTCAAGAGCACTGCTGGCATGACAAGTGATTCTGTGGATGTGTCTCGAATCATTTCAAAGAGAGCATGAAATAGGCATAAAATTGCCGAGTGGATGGCAAGAATTTTGGTTTCACGAAGCTGAAAACGTACAAGCAAAACATTAATACACAAATTGGAATCCTGTACAAGGTTCTAATGACAAAATAAACCTTTACAAACCGCTATTGAATTGTTATCCATGTTCTTGGAATCTGTGATTAACTTACTACAACGTAACGTGGAATTTGAATATCTAGACTTGAGCAAATGAACAAAATTTACTAAAATTATCACAACCAGATCTGCGTGTGTTTTGAAGCAGAAAATGTTAATTGAAAATAAAACAAACATTTCTCCTCAACTTTGGTGTCCACGGTACCAAATTTTATTTGTAACGAATGTGAATTGCAAAATGTCCTGCCAGTTTGCTTGTACTCAATACTGAATATAAATCCAAACATTTTGTTATTGTTGCGTCGTGTTTATGATTTGGACAATGTGGGGCTAGCTAGCCAGCTATTAACGATGCTCCAATTATGCCAGTTAGTTGTGTGGTTCAGTCTTACAATTTACGTCGGGGAATGGCGAATTCCTTCCATTTAATTGCCATACTGGCTGCAGCTGTAATATTATTCACATTCATCAGTGCGGATGATGATTTTGAAAATAGTGATGGTAAGTCCGACATTACTACGAATTAGGCGCTAATTTCTAATACACATTCCAATATACATACATTATTGTAGATGACTGTTGGAGCATGTGTACAAATGACTTCAAGCCTGTGTGTGGAAGTAATTCCGAGACGTATCCTAATCTTTGTCATTTGAGATGTGCAGCCAAGACGGAGACTGGATGTAAGCCATATGCGGAATGCCTAACCATAATTTTTGCATGCAGATTTATTGATTTAGGATTTCATTTCGGTTTGTAGTACAGAAGGCGTCTGACAACGGAAATTGCAAGAAGGACAAATCCCACCGTAGAAGTAAACTAAACAATTGAATTCATTTCCAAACTTTTAAATTGCTTCACCACCGCTCAGATTTATGTGAATTTGAGTATCACTGCAATTTGTACTCAAAAGTTTTCTCTTAATTGCAGGATGTAAATGCAACAGTGGAGGAACACGCGTTTGTGGGACAAATGGTCAAACGTACAAAAGTCACTGCCTCTTCAGATGTGCACGGAAACGGGACAAAAGCTGTAAAGCCCTTCATGCAATACCATGCATTGTTGAATTTTGTGTATAATCCATTTGATTTGAGATTAAATTTACATTTTCATTCCGATCTGAACAGTAAAGTTGAGGAGTCGTGAGCCATGCTCATTTCAGATCAAAAGGAAATTATCACGAACGATGAGTAATAATTATAATGGCACGGAAGAAATTCCTACAACTCTCGCTCCAGGCGAGGATGAGGGCAGCTGCGTTTGTCCACGAATTTATTCACCGGTTTGTGGTACAAATGGACTCAAATATGCAAACATGTGCGAATTGAGATGCATTATGATGAAGGATGATTCCGGTGAGTCCGAAATCTGTTCAATACAAACGCTATAAATGACGCCGTGTAGTTTTAAATTTAAGCAAATACTTAAGATAGCATCACTGCAGTTTTTCTTCAGCTGCCATGTTTTTTTGTTTTGTGATGTATTACAGTCAAATTAGCATACAGAGGTGCTTGTAAACCAAATGAAACAGCAGTGCAGGGCTCAAGAACGACACAGGATGATCTTCCAATCAAAAACGATGAATGTAAAATCCTTCGTTTTAACAAATCAAAATTTAATCACGGAAACAAACTCTAAGGCAAAAAATAAAATACATGTCTATTACAAGGCACATGCTCCGAGGACTTGCCGACTCAAGAAGTTTGTGCAAGCAATGATGAGGTGTTCAAGAATGAATGCCTATTCCAATGTGCAGAATTTAAGGATCCAAGTCGTAAGGCAGTTGGCAGTTTTTCTAGATTAGGGAGTCATTTTTTTTAAAAAACACCTTTACAATAAACCATTTATGCAAAAAAAAGTTGACACTTTTCCAACGCCACGTTCAGTTTGATTAGTAGGCAACCAACCAACATCGAACCCTATTTAAAAATACATACCTTCTAACTAACAAACAGCAACGGCTACTTATCTGTTCAAAGTCTTAGGCTTTGTTTTAATTTTTATGTTATAATATATGGTGTCAACTTGAACTTGGTAAACATTAATTCCCAATTCTCTGAAGAATTCTCTCATTGATTTCAGTGTTTTTGGTGAGTGAGGGGAAGTGTCGTGCTCGGAACCCGATTCCGGAAGATGAGACTCCATCAGATAAGGAGGCAATTGAAGAAGGTGAGAGAGGAGGAGGAGGGTTCCACTCCCATTAATTACAATCCCATACGTTTTCCTTTCCCTGAGCGGGAGTCCATTATCATGACACCCGCACTTTGGTGCTCCAATCCATCCAACCCAAGTTCAGGTGTCTCGCTCCTAATTCCCTTCCTTCATAGTCAAATACAACTGAAGTATCGATTTTCTTTACCTGGTCGACCAAAGACGAAGAAAAGTGTTTCCGCTCATGGCATTGTCTCCCGTCCAAAAGTGACACCCAGGCAAACAGAGACACACACACCGGGCATTGCCACCACCGCACCACGACCACGAGCTAATGGGATAATAATAGTGGGTGGGATCCTTGCATGCCAATTAGGGTTCACAATTCCACAATTCCATGTACGTTTTCCATTATTAATGAGTTGAGGACTAATTGACTTTCGGTATTTGCTGGATGGGGGTTTTTAGCATGCAAGTGCAGTCGGAATGACCTTCCAGAGTCTGACAATGAGGCCGTTTGTTCTGGGGATGGTGTAACTTACAAAACGAAATGTGCACTGGCTTGCGAGAGGACAAAGGATCCATCGGGTAAATTAGGATCCGTAGTATTTGAGCAATTATTTCATCAACGTGTGATTAACATACGGGCGGGCGGGCACACTCGCTTAGTTGTGCAATTTTGCAATGATCTTTTGTTCCCTGGAATTTACAGTTCGACTCGTGTTCTGTGGACCTTGCAATGCAACTCACAAATGTAGACGGGGCGGAAGGTCACGTGGACACCGTGTGGAGAATACGGAGTAGGTCGGAATATTTTGTCACTATTATTATTATGGCAGTGTCAGGCCCGAAGATTCGTTGAATTCTTAATTTTGCTTATGTATTTTGTGTTGAAATAAATGTCATTTCACAATTATATTAAAACACATGATGAAAGTTAACTCAAAACAAAGTTGACTGAGTCCATCGAAAATAATTTCCAAATGCGTTACAAACTTACACACCGGGCCGGGGCCTTTTCCATTGCCGCAGTTTGCCGCATCCTCAATTATGTAAATGAAAATCGTCCTCCTCTAATTGTTTTATTCAAGTCAAAGCGACTATGGAGCACAATGCACAAAGGACTCGGTTTTGACTTTTGGCTGTGAGCATACAAAATTATCATTGACACTATTAGCAAAAGCCATAAAATCCGTATTGATTCAAATGCGAAATGACGGCGATGTGATAGCGTCGGCTAATATGAGCAGGAAGTGCCCTACTTTAGATGGACGAGAAATTCAGCTTATCAGATTACACAATAATCGTGCATAACATCAAAGCGCTAATTTACAAAAGCAAACAGGCGCGTGTGTGCTTTCAAATATTTGTTCTTTGTATAAATGTCCTCAGCAGTTCAACAGCAGTGATAGCACTGAAACTAACGCTATTCGGAATAGGTTGAATACGGGAAATACAAATAAAATAAAACAAATTTTTTTAGTTAATTATAACTTGTCTCCGAGCAAGATTTTCCAGAGCTTTCTTCCCATGATGCAAACCACATCTCAGCGAGATTCCTTATAATCAAAACCGTCTAAAATCCCCTTGAGCCAATGTAGATTCCCATCCTTTGTCTAAAGCTACATTGAGGAGGATACAATTCATTCCCACGTTGTATTGCATTTTGTTCATGTACTGGATTCTTTCATGCCGCAAGGGTTGAAGTCTGTCCTCAGCATATTGTGCGGTGAAAAATTGGGTCGCCTTCCTAAGGTCGATTTTTCTAATGTCAATTTTTCTAAGGTAGAAAAGGTTTGCTCCTGAAATCGAATTAAAAATAAAACACAGTACAGTCTTACCACTTTATGCTGAGTATTTATGAAATATTACATCGACAAGGCAATTAGTTCTAATGTTCGGGTGAATTCAGCACGATTTATTGTGCTTCTGCACTTGTAAAATTGCAACAAATTGAGCGCTCGGCCACCGATTCGAAGTAAATTTAGGATTTAAAGCGAGTCTCCTCTCTTCTGCCTCTGCTTGTCCAGTCATTCTGTCTTAATTATTTTAAACATTTTGGCAGCAGCTTCCACAGAAAATGTCAATGCCAATCTAATGTCAAATTACTAAATCTTTAATCAATTTTAATTCAGCTAAGGAATTACTTTTCACAATGCTTTTTTGGCCGACAATTTCAATAATTAATCCAAGTCGTCCGGGTGTTCATGCAAATTAGTGAGATTGTAATAGTCTACTTTGTCATTAATTTGTGGTATCATTTGCGTAATACAAAGTTGCATCATTGTACTGTGTTTTTTTAATTCGACCTCAGGAGCAAATCTTTTCTGTCTTATGAAAATCGACCTCAGGAAAGGCTACCAAAAAATGTGGGTGGTGAAGAGAAGATCGATTGAATACGATGGGCCCACAAACCGTGTAAATGGAGAGGCATAAGTGAAAGCAAAACCCGTAGTAAAAGTGTGATTTTTTTCGTCCAGCTTTCAACACTACTCGGGGTGGAAGTGTGAATGCCGTAAAATTGTAAGATTAGTCCGGATTCTGAATTTTCTTGCCCATTTGGCAACTATTATTTAAATGAAGCTGTTATATTTAAAATTAAATTATTAATTGACGCATTACTGCTCAATTAGCCAACGTAAAATAGAAGGCAAACTTTTCAAATTTGGTTTATAGTAAAAATGGTGGTGCAATAATTATATTGGACGCTTACTAGATAATACTCCCTATTTCGGCAAGTATTCGACGAGGAAATTCGAATGTAACCCGAGGTGTAATATTTTGAAGTATTGAAACAGAAAAGCAGCAAAACACCGCGTTTGAAAATTTTGTTTCAGATTTTTATGTTAATAAATGTTTATTCCCGAGCATTTAATGCGACGTAGTTAGTTAGATTTGAACTATTTAGATATAATCAGGAAGCATAATGATATAAATAAATTATTTTATAGATTATGCGTTAAAATTGACCAGAGTGAAAAATATTTTTAAAAACAGCACACACATTTGAAATTTTACGGAGCAGTTAGCAGCTCTACCAAAGCCATCAAGGCGTTTGGCAAATACCATTGTATGGTTTAATGTAATGTAATAGCATGAGAAAATCCCATTCCTCTTCTCAAGTTGTCCGCAATAAAAACATTATGGGGAGTTTTATTTCAAGATGGATTAACTTCACTGTGTTACATAGGAATTTATTCGCACTTCGCTTTGCTTCTGAACCCAGAGCCCGAGTCTGGAATCCGAGCTTCTGAAGAGTGTAAGGTGTAGAATCTCATGTAGAACGGAATTAAACTGTACGTACGTGTCATTAACCTCCACATGTCACGACAAAACATGCAAAATGTTAATTATCCGGTAAGAGCCTTAATTCATTGACCTATTTTTAAAAATGGGTCCGAGATCAAGTCAGGTCAACCGGAAATGTCAAATCAAAGTCAATATAGAGTTAACTGTTTAAATTATTGTATTAAGAATTACCTTGCATTTACTACTACAAGTGCAACGATCTTTTTTCGATACATTCAAATTTATAATTTCAATTTGGTTTGTTTTCTAGTCATCAAATTATAATAATACAACAGACTTTATACGCACGCGCTATCCTACGTAAGCGCAACCGAGAAAATTAGTATTGTGAAATAACGGCACTAACTAGATTTGTACTAGATGCTGGAAATATATTCCCTGCATGCGCGGTTTCATACCGTTTCAGGTTGAACTTAAAATCATATTAATGCATTCTTCAACCCAAGGTTTGAAAGAATTCCGGAACGAAAGCCCTGAGCTTATGGTGCTGTCTGAAATTATTTGCATGACTTATTTACAAAATTTTCCAAACTTTGTTTGCAATATATACGAGAAGTACAAGCATCTGAAATGCTGAGCTTTATGTACTGCATTAATAATAAAAATTCTACAGGCGCCGAATCAAAATTTCACATCTGGGCTTTGAAACTTTGCTTTTAACTTTGAAAAGAGTTCAAAATGTGTCCCATTGTCAATTCCAGGCAAATTCCAAAGTTTGTTTCGGTTTTCTGAAATTTGTATGAAGGAAAAACCATTAACTTTGTAAACAATGCAATTTAAAGTTGAAAAATATATTTATAAACCGGCGCTAAATCAAACTTTCCAATGCAATCACAACGTCAACTTTTACCAACACTTTTTTTTGCAAAAAGTCTTGATCCTATACTTAACCCACCTTTCTTTGTTCTCCAAATCCGCACACTTCCAAACAAAGAGTCAAAAAAGCAAAAGCCCCATGGCCCACTAACCCAATGCAAAGCAAAACCGCCTGTGTTTTTGTCCAGGAAAGGAATGCGGCGCGCGGGGCTACGCTACACCCTCCAGCCATCCCGCCCCGTCATGCCCGTGCAATTTGCAACCCATCCCACTTGTGTGTGCATTGCGGATGAGGTAAATCGATGGGGGTTCGGGCGGCCTCGCCGATCCACGAGCACACGTTTTTTTGCACAGCCAACAGCCCCTCTGCCTTTAGCCCTTCGTAGTAGTACAAGTATGTACAAAATCTTATTCCCCCTTTTCCTTCCTTCAGTCCAGAGTTCAGAATTACGTGAACGGCAGATTCTGAGGATTTTCCCCCTTTGGAAATACACATTCAGCGAACGCAACGTGCTCCTTCTCCTTCTGCCATGTACTCCACAACTTTGACGCATTCTGCCAATGTCAATAGGCAGCGACACACGAGGAGGAATTGGACTGGACAACTCGTATTTTTGATTTCAAAATCAAAATAGACAAAAGTTTTATTTTCATTTTTGTACTTGTGACGTGACGTAAATTAAATTACCCAGTGCCAGTCCCCGTGTGCTTTTACGGGTGCGTACATGGAAAAGTTTGTTCCAAGACGGTTGCCGGTCATGCCATAACATCAGATCTATTAATAGCGGCCGTCTTCGTCTTAATCGAAATTGGATTAGTAGTGGATGGAATTGCATGACGTCCGGTCCTCGGGATCCGTGCCGTCCCGTGTAGCCGCCTTCCTTTGTGTTTTGGATAGAAAATTCATTCCTCGTGGGGAAATGACGACGGCGGTTCCTTGCCGAGTTTAGTTGCAAATTCGGTGTGGCTCTGGCATCGGATCCAACTGAGTGAAGGATCGTGATTAGATTATAGAACAAACACTACGTAACATAGTACATTACATTTGTACTCGTCATCCATCCAACTATGTACATCGATGTTTGCCTTACGAAGGAAGACAAGTGACCGGGATTACATTCAATTATGGAAATTATGGTACGATTCAAAATTGTGGTGAGTTAAAAGGATTTGGAATAGACGGATTCCCGCCGGGGTTGACAATTCAAAAAGTTTGTGTCTGTGTGTCGTCATCGTCGTTGTCGTAGTGTGTAGACTGTAGATTAAATTTGCCAAGATATTTGTCAAGGAAGGAAGTGAAAGGAGCATCTGTCTCCGGCCTGGATGGAAGTGGTGATCATAACCCAAGAGGACGACGGAGAAAATTGTCGCTAATTGGATTGCGTCAGAGATTAATTGGAGGGTGGAGACGACTTGGCGTAAAGTAAGTTTTAAGTATTGAATTTCTAAGTGTGTTTAAGTGGGGAATCGTATTTCTGTGGTTAAAGTGGTGGTGGTGGATTATTAACCCAAATGGATTCTAATTGCCTGGAATTACCTGCCTGGCGAGGATTCACAATCCTCTCCTCGGTGTGGTACATTTAGGAGGTTGCGCCTAATTGTATGCAAGAGAAATATTGTAGCTGCAAGTGAGGCGAATTAAATAAATTAAGTATCATTTTTTAATTCTATACTCTTCGACGCAGATATTAGGTGCTTAGTAAAATGTGCTTTAAAAACATCCAAATTTGACGTGGACAGGGATCAATCTATCAATCTATTTTTATGGTTTCGTATTCAGCGAGTGTTTAATTAATTGAATGGTTAACCGACGTTTTTGTAAAAGCCACCGTCTGACCCACCCGAGAGCTTCTTATTTTTGAATTATTCGTTTCAATATATTAAAATTCAATTAATATAACATTGTATTGTAAACCAGACAGTAGGCAATTCCAAAAGTCAATAGCCTCGTAAACTGCATCGCATTCGCTTCTCAAGAGTTTTATTAGCCTGGAATGTGAATAATTAAATCCGTAATTTCCCTTCAGCCCCAACCCAAGCCTTTCACAATCCACAGGGAGGCAGTCCGTCAGCATGAATCCCATTTCCATTCCTATACCTTATTACTGGAAATTACAAAGGAAAACGGAAATGAGATTTCTGATTTTGATGATGTCCTAACATTAATATTTCTTGATAATTCTGGGATTTGGATTACTGTCCGCTGCCGGTCATCCTTTTCTGTAGTCTGCATTATATTACAGAGCTTTCAATCAAAGTTTGGTTTGGAGTTGTGCAGGCGGAGTTTCACATTCAGTATTCAGGAAATATTGCAAAACGCAATTTGTATATATTGCATTGATTCTAAGACAACATGTCGATCCACGATGGAGCAGACTCCGAATAGACTGTGTATTTTTATCAATTCCAAAGATGTACTTGTATCGTCCGTGCTTCTTGAATTAGAAGATTCCATCGAATTTTTTTTAGATCCTTCCTTCCAAATTGAAGATATAAGAGGGAAATGTTTAAATAAATGAAACAAACGAGGGCATGTTGACATTTGGTTGGGACTAGAAAAGACACTCATCAAGTCAAAAGGCAAGGCAGGGCAGGGCAAGCAGAAGCCCTTTACTTTTAGCAGACTACAGCATTGACTTTGACTTTGGATTGGCAAACACTTCAGAGAGGATGAGAAGTGCCTAGCTTTTTGGCAACATTTGGCTTGGCCCAGTCCAGTGCGGTGCGGTGCAGTGAATAGTGGATTCATTGTATGCTATGCCATGTAGTGGATTCAATCTACTGAGGAAAACGTGTGGCCTTGCATGTAGCATCCACTGTGTTTGTGCATCAGACTCTGAATAAGGGATTTTGGATTTACGGGGAGTGCTTCAGACAGAATGTAGAGTGCTCTTGAATTTTTGGCGAATCGCAAGGGTTGTCCTTTTCGCTAACGACGGTGCGGTGCGATGTGGTGTCTTTGGTCGCGTGATTGAGCTGGTGTCTAGGGAATTCACATTTCTTCTTTTCACTTTTTTGTTTGCTTGGAAATCTACACAATGGAGGTCAATGCGGGGACATAGGCAGTATTTTTAATGAGAGAACAGGGTATTTGTTACCTGGTATTGTGAGTAGCATCTAATTATTGTAAAATATGAGTAATATATGATTTGAATTGTGGCGTCAAAATTTATTTTAAGTTTTTTAATGGTTCGGTGGAAAATATTCTCCTCTTGAGTAACAAAATATGAAGTTGCGCAAGCCTGTCATTTTGACATTGGATTTGAATAGCTTAATGCAAGGAATTAGCAAGGGACAAATCCACAATTTCACACACACAATAAACCAGGAAAATGTCACTCCATGCTAAAAGATGGGTACGGATCGGACCTGCTTAGCATACATAATACGCAAAACGCACTTTACTGGCTAATTCCATGAGGAAATGGAGTTTGAGATAAGATTGTGAAAAGGAACTGAGACGTTTTGCGGTTCTTTTTACGTTTTGAGGGGGTTATTATCGGTTTGAATGTCTTTGTGTGCTAGGCTACAATGCACTTATTATGTTGCGTGCAAACCTTTTGTCATGTGCCTAATGGCCGGGTGAAATGACAGTTTATGGCAGTTTTTTTTATTGAGCTCTTGACTCCTGGGTGCCAGTTGTGACAAAACCAAACCGATGTCACTTCCCATTCATTCTTCTGTCGTCATTATTTTTGTGTTTTTCTTTTCTTTCTATTCCAATGCATTGGTTTTAGATTTTGATAAAGGGGGGTGACACTTGGAACTGCTTTTTGGACCCCCCCCCCCAATTTGTGTGAATTGTTTCCACGTGCTTTGGCACCGTGCGATGCGGCAGTCTTGGTTAACATGAATTGAGCGTATTCAAAATTCATGGATGTGTGAAGTGGATATACTGGATGGAATATGTAATGCGACTCAAGATTGGCAAGTCCAATTTGCAGTTTGTGGTATATATGTATGGTATCTTGAGAGCTCGCTCCTAGGTTTCAGTGAAAGAATCGCAGTCACCCGGATTAATTTGGTTGACACAATTTCTATTGTGAGTACATTCCAACTTATTACTTTTTGGAAAAATTACTCAGGCAGAATTTTTAAATTCTTGCAGAAAGATTTTGACGATTCAGCTTCCACTGCGTTAGACTTGTGATCCTGAATATTACATTATTTTGAAATCACATCTGACGGCATAGTGAGCAGTCCTTTCTTTTATTGGCTGGAGGGGATAGGGGCCTTAGAAACTGGGAAATGTACTTGAAAGGAAACCTTTTCTATTCCAATTGAAATCCAATACGATGAAAGAAATCTAACTTTGTTTTTCCATGCGTACATGGAATACTTTCACAATTTTATTACGTCAACATCAAAATCCTTGTGAATCAATGGGGATGGGAAGACAGTCAGTTGAAGAGCATTCCTCAAAAGTTTTTCAAAGATGGGTGTGTATGTTATGCGTCTAATAATTTAAAGAAAGTGACGCCTGCTGCCTCCTCGGATCATCTGTATCAAACACATAGCAGTCTCGGATTCAAACTTTATTGGGTACGAGATTTCACTTTCAATTCAGTACTATTCCACAATAGAAAAGAACTCTTATTTTAGAATTTCATATAATACTACGGAAGGTTGGAACTAAACAAAATGTTTCCACAGGACATCAAAATTAAAAATATCAAAGTGGCAAAAAAGTGAAGTTTGCGAAAGAAACTCTTTACTCCAACTGGAAAAAACGACTTACTTTGGAATTAACTCTGGTGAGTATATGATGAGCGCCTTGCATTGTACGTAGCTGTCCAGATATTTTTTGAGTAGTTTCAAAGTTGACTGGTGGTAAATCTACAAGTAAATACTTCAAGCGTACAAATTTGGCAAGCAGGCAACAGACCATTTGGTGGTAATCGCTCTTGGGTTTTGCGAGTCTCTCACTACATCCCTCAATTTAGGCTGGTTGGTATAACCGTACCGTATGTAGTAGCTATAAAGTCGAGTCCAGCAGTGGCAACTCTAATACATACGAATGAATGTTATGTTTTATCCAAGGCCAGCTAATTTTCTTTGCAATGCAATGCATTCATTCGCGTGCTGCATAATACATAGGAGGGAAGAAAGAGTCAAGACAAGACTTGACAGCAAAGACCTCGCCTAACCTTTATAAGGCAAAGATTTGAAGGAAGGGGAAAATAATTAACTCAGAGGTCGGAAGGACCGCAGCATTCATTCGAAATTAATCCAGTGGAGGCGTGGCGCAGCTCCAGGCAATCATACAATTTTCCGGAAGGATTTGTTTTTGTTCAGGAATCCAAAGCGAGAGGTTCTAAGTTGTACTGTAATCCATTTCGTTCAATATTTGATGTCTTAAAATAACTATTACAAACAGGACGAGCATGTGGACAACTGAAAAATCTCATGTTAATTATAATGAATTATAAATTTGTTAGATGACATCAAAGCGCAATATAGCAAGCACAGAAAGATTTAATGTTCTAGACACTCAAATTGCAATACATTTTTATTTGTTCATGCTTTCATGTTTTACTTTAAAAGGATTTGCATGCGTTCCGTTTTAGCGGACAGTTTTGAACACGACATTATGTTCAAGTACAGAAGAGAATACGAATATCAAAATTGGAGCCGAACAAGAACAATGTGCTCAGCCTAACAACAATGGACAACATTCACGTGTGCACGGATGTGCATGATCGTGTACATAAATTCAAATAGAGATTTATGACATGAGAGATGTCCATCGGAAAAAAGTTTGCGAATCTTTAGTATTGGCCACCCTCATTTGTTTCATGCATGCTATTTGGATTTAAATATGCACAAACGATTGGATCCGACAAAAGTTAGTGTTGAAAGTTCAATACATTTATGCCTGACAGCTTACCTATTATTAAATGCTCAGCCATAGCCATAGCCTGCGTTTGCCTCATACCTGGGGACAAAGTACAACACGCAAGGTTCTTGCAAACGAACTCTTGTTTATTATTTTTCATTATTATTTATGGACGACATATCGATTGGGGGAGCCAATGTGGCGCAGGAGATACTCTTCCTTACAAAAGTAGATGCGTGACGATCCGATGTGTGTTTTGCTGAGTACGTGGCAATGAATAAATACTTTTGCTCTACTTTTCGGATCCAAAAACTATTGTTTAATGTCACATTTGCATGCAAAGCACATGCATATTATTAATTTATGAATGTTTCTGTGCATCACGCTTCACGACTCGGAATGGCGTCATTTCCATTGTTGACAGGCTAATATTCCAGAATATTATTTGACTTTTATTTGTAATAAAATAAGTGTTTCTTGAAGTTTCGCCATTCCCGTTATCGTGTTTAGGTTATTGATTATTCACTAATTTAGTTAAATGAAGACATGCTTACTAGAAGTAACACCATTTTACCATGTTTTATGTACTGTAGTATAAAGTTTTCAGTTTGCAATAATCAAGAGGATCATAAGTCCCCACGGTCGGCAGTTATAAGGAATTCAAGCCAGTTGGAAGTTGGGTAGGCTTAATTTGAAGAGAATCCACAACAGCTGAAATAATTCGCAAAACTATTTGTATGCGAGTGCTTTGCACATTGTAGTTTTCATTTTCCATCAGGGAAGTATATAATTTTCTCCTTGAGAAAATGCCCGAGGAAAGCTCTGGATTCGAGAAACTCTGCACTCCGCATCCCGCAATGTGTTTTGAATCGCCGTGGAGTAAATTAAAACAAGAGACGGAGTTCATACATGGGTGAATAGCCAAAGCTCTTTTCAGAATATTAATTAAGCTTGGCTTACTCCACCGGAAACTAAATTGATGTAGTGCCGAATTTATTCACACGCTATAATTGCAATTCCTTCCAACCAGGGGTTGGGGCTTTTACTGGCAACCCAACCAAATTCACAATTTCTCGGATTTCTGACCTGGTTGGTCTCTACCTTCGACGTTTGATCTTCATTTCCCGGTCTATTTGCTCAAGTGGTTCAAGTATATGCAATTGCGTAGTTTTGCACTCTGTTTTCATGTTCATTATCATTTCATGTTTTCCTCTTTTTGTATGGTGTTTTTGTGTAAGTTAGCCTTAAATATTTTGACCTTATTTACTAATTCGTGCATATTTACACAAAAACTCCCCACCTTCGCTTTATTATTATAAATTTTCAGTTTACTTAATGGCATTGAAGGCCAGTAGTTTTATGCTTAGCATTTCTCCTGAAATTTTTCCACCGCAGCGCAGTGTGTTGATTTCATGGTTTCTAATTTAACTGTTCAATTACAGGCAACGAATTCTTCAAGGCGTGGGGTCGCATAACGCCCATTCTTGTGTTAAATAAACGTCAACTTTTATTGGCCCCTCTGCAAAAGCCAGAGTGAGTTTTTTGGGTTCTGAAGAAGAGCATTTATTATTATGGTTGACAGGAATCTCTTCAGCTGGGATAATTTACATGAACTTTTGGCAAGTGAAGAGAGTATTAGAAGAATTGATTTTTAGCTCATTGAGGCAAGTGGAATTTAATTTCTGACGCAGCGAGTGGGTTAAATATTTTTTAGCTTTTTCTATCTTCATTTTCAAGTTTGTCACTGTTCAAAGGGAATTGTGATCCCATTGTAAAACTAGGATAATAAGAAAATGCACTTGTGCCGGGTTGGGTTGTGTTTACTCAAACATTCATGTTAATCCACCGTCAGTAGCCAAATTCTTCTGTTCGTTTATCTGATTATCGACAACTGTCTTGGTTGATGTAAACCTTCACTCGTGTTTTGCCTAGTCGAATGATATACAAGAATTCGGCATTTGCCGCAAACACATGTTCGCATATTGATAAATGCTCAAGCATCGGCTGTTTGCAGCTGAGATGAGCAAATCGAATGCAGAGAAAACGACAAGTACATATTTCTACGTACGGCGACAGCTAGCTCCACGTCCTCCGATCAAGTATAGAAAAAGTGCAAGCAGATGTGCAAACATTTGCTTCCCTTCACTAGTCGTAGTCATTTGATACTTTTATTTGGTCTTCTTTCTTTGAGCCGGGAACAACCCGGATCATTCCCCGGTTTAATGTATTCCAAATAGCGCAGCGTACGCAAGGAAAACGAGAGGAAAAGACGATTATTATTTGAGAATAAAATTAGTTTATCGGTAGTGTAAGTGCAAGGTTTAGTTTTGGAGCGATATTCAATTCCTTATTCAGCAATTCTCGGCATTTTGTTTTTGAAATCGAAAAACGACCATCAAAGTTCAAATGTTTACAAATGTGATAGTTTATTTTGCCGCCAAATCCAAGTGAATTCGAAAGGCTCGTATGTTGTTAGCATTGCATTGACAGCATTTCTTATTTTAATATTATTTTTTCATAACTGTGAGCAATATGACAGTTAATGTTTTTAAAATTTTGATAAATCACACGCTTCGTTGTCAAAATTTGTTAATTAATTTTTGATTCCGTTTTTACGTTTGCAGTGATTTCATCGCTCATCCTGAATAGAACCTCAACATCTGCTCAAACTTGTGAAACTGAAGAAAATGAATTCAAATGCAAATTAAAAATCTAAAATTCCACATAAATCCCGAAACCCTATTCACCCAAGGCGCCATTGAAAAGTGGAATGAGGTGGAGTGTCATTTTGAATTCAGCTTGCGAATTTGTGAATTACGACGGAACCCCTCGGGGCCTCAAATCACCATACCATTCCCCCGAACTCTTCACCGTTAATGAAAATCTATGCAAAATTATTTAAATTTAATTACAACCCGGAGAGAATGGTGCACCGCCACAGAAATTAATGGGCTCTGGACCTTTTCATTTTCCTTCACCTGAAAGGGATAAAAAGACAAGAGGGCGGACGAAGGGCTTGGAGCGGAAGGACTGTGCCCACATATATGAATTATTAAGGATTTAGACGGATTAGAAATTAAATATGGAGGAGAATTCCAGACAAGTCTCGAATTCTAATCCTGCCCACCAAATGGACTGCTCAAATGAGTTTGGGGGATCTTCCACACCGGGCTCTCCTGCAGCCACCCGGTCCAGGCTTGGGAAAGTGACAAGACTCATTTCCAGGTCCGATGCCAACCTCAGTACTACCCGGGTAAGTTTAATTAGTAAAATGGCTCTATAAAACGTTGTTATACATTCAGTCATGTTGATTTCCTTGATTACTCGTTGATTCATCCGTCCGGGATTTAATGTTATATTAGCATTGGAGATTTTGCTAGGAATCCTGGAATTGCTTGAGAATATCCAAGCAGTATCTAATATAATGAACCGAAGAGTGATTTAGTAAATTATGTTTTGTAATGAAATTGTTGAATTCCCACAGAGACACCTGAGTATAATGTTTGAGTTAGGACAAATACTTTATTTCTTTTAACCGGCAGTACAATCAGATAACTTACTATTTTAATCATTTACGGACAACTCATACATGTAATTAGGTTAAAATTGATTGATCACTTACTGATATTCCAGGGTAGAAGATCACGTCATGACTCAGGCGGAAGTGTGCGTCAAGCATCTCCATCCCCAACACCACCGGACGGGAGCCCTTCCAGGAGATTCATGACAAAGGCCTCTGGCTACATGACCCACCTCAAGGTCAGTTCCCAAATCCCACGTATTCCATTAAGTATCGATTCAAAGAAAGTTAGTATAGCATTAGGATTTCAACATTCCCACACGAAGTCAAGGGTTTCCCAATAATTAAATGATGAATTGATATGCGTGCAGCATAGTACATACAAAAGTCAGCGTTGAATTTGATCATTAACGAAGCAAACTACGGCACGAGGAGGCCCTATCTCTTGGAATTAATACCATTTAAATTACTCCGACGTTTCGTCGCGTACTAGATTAAGGCTCTATCCCGCAGTGGATTGTGTACTCATTAGTCATTCAACCCACATGGAAAAAAATTGGATGCGGGTGCTGTGCTTGTTGAGTCTTAGCTTCTTTGTTAGTTTGTTGATGAGTTCTTTTGAAGAACCCGACATAAAATACACCTCCATCCAAAGTTAAGTTAATCTAATTTGGATCTGGCTAAGGGTTAACTCTAGATTTAGAGAAAACTTTACTAACTTTTTTTAAAAAAAGCCGTTCCTTTATTTTATTTTTTAATATCCGGGGCACTCAAAATAGGAGTTTGTAAAGCCATCAGTTTGTGATACACCATTCTGCTTTCTGAATGTAATTCTATTGTGAGCATGAAGTCAAAAGCTAATCCGTAAAATTTAAGTAACTCAATGAAAACTATGCTTTCATATGCCCTTGAATCTCTTTTGATAATGAGGAGAGTCCACGAGATCCAATTTGAGGGTTGATGATGCTGATATGAGTAGTCCAACCGCGTAGTGGGTTACTGTCTAGAATAAATGGCTTAACTGCAGTAACATGCACGTAGTGTACTAAGAACAGTTACATTACAACGTTACGGTACGTTGTATTACTACCCGGGTATCTTCTCTTTTCTCATCCAGTCACGAATCTCCAAGCATCGGGACAAGTCAAGGGAAAAGGAGCCTCACTCGCAACAGACGTATCAATCCTTCTCCGCCTGTTTGTGGACACCCCAGAAGTGAAGAATCTTCCGACACTTTGGCAGGCGCCAGTATTGGTGGTGAGAAAAGTTTTTTTTTGTAGAAAGTTTTGTTGGTGTGGTGGTTTATGCCAGTTGTTTTGATTGGATGAAGTGACCGTTGGACCTGTCCGACTATAACCACAAATAGTGTCACTTCAAATTAGTGTTTGTTAGGAGCAAGCAACTTCGCAATAACAGTTAGTTTAGGTTGCGCTTTTCCAGCGCCATAAAAAATTGAAAAACATCGACATTTTGACATTTGTCATCCAAGTAAAGTTTTTCTGTGGTCAACGCTATTACATTTTCTGGTAAGCTTTGCCTTCATTGAATTGTTTTGTTTGAGCGTATAAAGCGTTCTGACACACCAATTTTGTTTATATTTGCTTGGCGGCTTGGTGGTTCTTTTCTTCTTGGTTTTTGGATAATAAGTTCTTGGAATTGGTTCTTTTAATAAGAACAATGACGGAAATCTACGCTGTTGAATTGTGCTGGACTAAAATATAAGTTAAAGTTTTATGGCGTCGAGGACTAGCACACGAATTCCAATAAAACAGATGTATACTTAGATCTTTCTAGAAATTACATTTGTTGCATAGAGTAATTCGCTTGTTACCACAACTGCAGGACAATTTTTGCAGCTTTGGCGGACACACTGTATTCCCTGCCACAACTGAAAACTTTCCATTATGTAACCAGGATTTTATATAAAAAGGCTCACTTTTCTCAGCTTTTTGCCCCTATAAAAACATGCCAAATTTATTACTCCATTACTGCAAATTTCAAGCAGGGAAAAAAAGGCAAAGTCATTTGTAATGCTGTCTATTCTGCAACTCTTGCTCAAAGAGTAGAAATAGTAATCAGTCTGGGAAATTTTACAGTTTTCTGCACGATTGTGATCGTTTGCGTTTATCTTGCATTGCAGAACCAACACCTGCATATTCCTGATGCCTATCTATGAATTTATAAAGTCAAAAGTATTCACAATTTTTCTTCATCTAAGCCGACCTTTTAGGAAAGCTGCGCTCCGCTAAGTAACCATACAGAAGTTAAGTTGTAAAGTAAATTAGATCAGTAGGCCCGCCCTGGCCCAACTCTTGCCAGCATGTAGCCAATTAGTTAAAGTTGTGGAATTGTTGTTGAACCTTGGCATGGCAGGCACAATTTAATATGATAATTGGATTTTTAGTAATACACTTGCAGTCAAAGGACTCCTTGGTTGCAAATATAATTGCTTCCTCTTACCTCTCATTTTCTACCACAATATCTCATTTTTTTTCTAATGAATTTCTTTTGCGGTATCTCAATAATAAAAACCAACACTACGTGCAAACCCGAAATTAAAATTTTTTGGAGAATTATATTAATCTTTATTTCAAGCCGATATTAATTTTTGAAGAAAAATATCGGATCAAATTGCTAATTGTAGATGCTCCAAACGGTTGGGTTGCTATTCGTTATGAGTGGACCAACTTTCAGATTTCTTTTGTCTAAAAAAATTGCAGTATAAACACTGAAAAATAATGGAATTGTCGTGTCATACGGGTTTCGGATCACCAAATACAAAGACCCGCCAGGATCTGCCCTTAACTTTAATAACTTGGTGTCGTAGAGTGTGTATGCTGCGGTTTCTCTTTATTAGCCACCAGCACTCACGGAAAAACAAAAGCCAAATGCATTGCGAATAGTATCCTTTGCTAACCCTACGACTATGACTGCTGATAACCACCTTCCTTTCGTTAGGAGTTTTTTTTTATTAGCGATAAAACTTTATGTTTGTATTGCTTTTTGCACCGCCCGTTAACACTCGGGATTTCGAAAACCCTCCAAACATCTGTTCCGACACCTACATTTGAGGGAAATTGGAATTACAAGTAAAAGCAAAAGGATGGGAAATTTGGAACATCGATTTTTTGTTCCTTGAATTTGAGCCTTTCCGCGTGAAATTGGGAAAATACAGAGGAAATTCAATGGAATACGATATTTTCCTCTAACCCACCACGGCGTCCGCGTCCCACATCAATGTAAACACTTTTTTAAGCGAAAAAAAATAGTACGTAAGACATATGCGGTAGTGCGGTCGGTCTTGTCGTTAGTGTGAGTGTGCATAGAATGGATAAATTGTTTCAAATTTGAATAGGCGGCAAATTGCATTTCTTGGATTCAGTGGATACACGGGAAATGAAAAATACAGAAATAGACATGTCGTGCTCTGAAGAAGGGCTTTCACATACAGGAAGGTCGGATGCAACTTTGTATTTGTTGGAAATGCAATTCCACACACCGCGAATTGATCCAGTTGGATTATGTGGGAAGGCGCTAAGACCTCATGCTGGGTGAGAAATTGAGACTGAAGGATTATCGCTGCCATTTGTATTGCTGGAATTGCATTTGCACAAATGGGCCATTAATGCGAACGGAGCTATCAAATGTTGTTGAGTAAATAAGCATACTGTCACACTTATCAAGCTGTTGGATGCAACCGAACCGTTAACCACAGTTAAGTGGGGAACAGTCAAGTTGAGCACAAACAAGCTTACATGAACTAAAAAATTTCAAAATTTTTAAGTTCTTTTGAGTCTAGTCAGTATAACGCAGTTAAGGCTTGTTTACCTTAAAACATTTAAAAAGGAACTGAACTAATAAACTGAAAATTTATCATGAAAAAAACAAAATTTAGTGCATGGCGCTTCCAGTCAGATTTATGTGAGTAATTCAATGTAATTTTGACACGATCATATTGGATGTATAATGTGTTAAGCAAGCATCGCACAGATTAATAATTTTTTGGAGGATTTGTAGAATAGCCACAGTTTTTGATATTGAATAATCCCAACTGAACCTTAAAATAATGCACAAATTAGGTTCAGCAAGTTTTTACTTCCACTTTATTCGTTCGTTGTCCGATGTGTTAGTTTAAACTCTGCAGGGACTCTACCCTCATCTGACTTTCACCGGAACTCTTTTTCCTTGCTTGACCCAAATTCATCTCCAGCGTCTAATTCTACTTTACTCGTAAAACCCACAAGTCAAATCAAACTCTGTAGGAGCACTCAGGTATCAAGGGAACATGGCCATGGCATGACATTTTGTTAAAGATTTTACTTAGCGCCAAGGTACATTTTGCCCACATGCCGTTACTCTCACCCGCTGTTAGCCCTTTTGAAGTGTTTGCAAAGAAAAGTGACCTTTCTCCCTTGGGAGGTCCGCCTTTATCACGTAAGGAAATCAATGTTCGGTCATTGCAAAGAATAAAGACGTCGTTTCCTTCACCTTCGTTTCACATTGCAAATCTCTTTTCCCATTTCCACACGCTTCTTCCCAGCATCCATTCTTGAGGAGGGGAGATTACACGGGGGACAAGGCTTCCTTTCATAGTGACATGATTAAACCCGGCAACGACACTCGAATTTGCACGATGACACCTCGGTCTGGGATATGAAAAGGTTAGAAGTTGTAGAGATGCGCCAGGAGATAGGGTGGTTTCGACACCGTTCGTTCTTTTAAAATTCTGAACTGTTTTAATACGGTAATGTCAAGATTTTTCCCATATTATAATTTACCATCGTATGGATTGCTTACTACAAATTCCAAATTTCTGGATAAGGTCAAAGGTTAAATGCACACAAGGAACGTGCGAAATTGAAAAAAAGCTAGATCTAAGCTGAGCTCCAAGCTTTCATCATCTCATCTCCTTACTTTGCCATTATAATATATCATTTTATATTCAATTCCCAGGTGTAAGGATGAGTTGCCCAACCACTCCAACTTCTTAACAAGGCGGAAGATCCCGCCTGTAAATGGCTTCGCCTCGCTCACTTCTCAAAATCTATTTTACTTTTTTTTACTTTGCCATTTGTGCCATTACATGACTTTCCCTCGTATTTTCTCTCAAACTCATTTGACTTTCACAACACGGAGGGAACATTTTGCATGTAGTAGCTTCATGTTCCATGTTTTTGATTGCCAGCGTCTGTAATATGGAAGGAATGAGTTGTGTGTGTCATCTTCAAGAATTATATGAAAGGAAAGACACAAATGAAACAATATTTTGTTGCAGGATTATTTTGTTGTTACGCCAATAATTTCATTTAAATTGTTTAATTAGTTCAGGTGATCTGTAGGTAGTGCTAAAAAATATTCTGCTCATGTGATTTAATTGACGTTTTTGCATCCCATCGGCTTGCATTCAAACTAATCATTTGATAAAGTTAAGTGGTACAGATTTTTGATCTCGTTTAATATATCAAAAATCTTAGTGCTATAAGAGATTAAACTGTGCTTTACAAGTTTCGTTTGATGAATACAAATTTTTCTTGAGAGGGTAGGGGACCCTGTGAGCTGATAAACTGAACTCGGAAGAATTTAATTTTGTTTGTCAGTACAACATCAAAAGACACATCCTGCGCTTTGATAAGCCTGGAATTAGGACCTCTTTTGTTGGACTTAGCACAATGTGAGTTTGCAGGATATCCTTGGTTGGCAAAGTTGTGAAACTTTGGCAAAGCACACATCAATCAATCTATTTGCTTTCAGAAGATTACGTTGTTTTTTCCATCAGTGAATCTGAACTGGTTCGCTCGGGTGTCGAAAACCCTTTGACAAAAGTGGAACGCGGGAAACGTAAACGGATTGGAAATATAAAATACAATGTTCTGATCCTGAGGGAATTGTTGGGCGTGTATAATGTGCTACAACACATTTGACACAAATTCGAAAATTTGTTATATCTTCTTAAACATGAGCATTTTTTCAAAAGCGCTAACAGTATTGTGGACTTAGCACAATGTGAGTTTGCAGGATATCCTTGGTTGGCAAAGTTGTGAAACTTTGGCAAAGCACACATCAATCAATCTATTTGCTTTCAGAAGATTACGTTGCGTTGTCTTTTCCATCAGTGAATCTGAACTTGGTTCGCTCGGGTGTCGAAAACCCTGTGACAAAAATGGAACGCGGGAAACGTAAACGGATTGGAAATATAAAATACAATGTTCTGATCCTGAGGGAATTGTTGGGCGTGTATAATGTGCTACAACACAACTACATTTGACACAAATTCGAAAATTTGTTATATCTTCTTAAACATGAGCATTTTTTCAAAAGCGCTAACAGTATTGAATATGATATTCTGTAGATTCTTATCTAAAAATAACTTGCTTGATTATTTTTAATATCTTGAAAATTATTTTAGAGCATTAATTGATATTTTTTTAACATGAAGATGAGTATTTGGTATTGACTCTAGATTTTAAAATTCATTCATTCAATCTAAGGCAATTAACGATTGTAGTTATACAGTAGTAGACATCAATCAAATCTTATTTTAATCTTTGTGAATTATTGTGAATTCCACAGGTGAGCCATTAGGTGAAATTCCTTGCCGAGGGGACGGAGTTCGGAGTAGCATTGAAGGGGGTACAACAACGTCGGAAGGATCTTGCTCAGCCTCTGTGAATGTGAATTCCTACACGAGTGAAAGTATTTCCAGTAGCACATTAACACAGAACACACAGAGTGGCTTATTAGATAGAAATCGAGTCGAAGAAATGCCCTCAATTCAGACTTCCAGTGCAAAACCTGGAGGAACCAACCCAACCCCTCCGCACCCCTTCTACACACTCAATGTTCATCTCCAACGTGGCAAGAATTTGGTGGCTCGGGATTCTTGTGGTAAATTAATATTTTTGCTATACACATTGGCGAGCGTTACTGCAACTTGAAGTTTAATGTTGTATGCCTTTTGTTGTAATGAGGGGGTGTTTTTTGTGGTGAATTTTACCTAGAATCTGTACATACGCATGATTTTATTACGCCGGAGTAAATATTTATTGCACCCTGCAGCGGGAATATAAATTTTTTGGACAGTTTCCAGCTTTTCCCACTGTTAAAGCTGATTTAGAAATAGTACTCGTGTTTAAATAGTCAAAAAAATGGGCGGCAATTTTCTTTTAAATTATAAATTGTAGGGTAAGGTGGGCTAATACTCGCCGGTGTGCTAAAAATCACCGATTTGTAAATGTAGCACAGAAATTAAGCAAAGCAGTGAGCGCGTCTGCAAATTTGTCTGACGATAGCGCGGAAAGTTCCTTTATTGCAGTCAA